>CATIWR010341056.1:0-27514 GCA_949677035.1 Omphalea diandra
TATAAAAACTAAAAAAAATAAATTATGTATTTAGAGTGAAAAAATTATGTACTCATATATAATTAATTGAAATAATATACAAAATTTGATATCAGATCAAATGGTTGTAATGGAGTTGCAGATCTGATATCATTTTGCAAACGTTGTTATGTCATAGGGTAGAATTTTATCAATAAACAAACCACGAGATTATATTTATCAAAAACGAAAATTGCAGAATAGAATTATGTACTTTTTCTATTTTGTACTTTTCCTTAAAAATTAAATAAACATCAATAAAATATTATTTAATAAAATAATAAATATAAAAGACTATATATTGTATTTATAATTAATGAATATTTACTTATAAAATAATAAATATATATCATAGGCGTGTGATAAATAAATAATAATATAAAAATAAACGCATTTTAGATACCCAAATTATAATACTACATGATCTGGTCCATAATATAATTTGCCCCTGCAAGATACCCCCATCATAATGTGATCTACATAATGCTCAAACAAACTACGATATACAGGTAGCATCGCGCCAAGACTAATAGTTTAGTTTAGTAAATTGCGTGTTGCGTCGTAGTAGAATTGGTCAGGAATGATGCTGTTTCAATATACAGCTCCTTTGAAAGGACAAATGTATTAGTGACACAATCACGTCTCCGGTGTGAGGAAAACGAAAAAGAAAATGTGCAGCAACAGCATTTTATAGGGGGGATTATTACATTCATGGTCTTAAATAATGTTTTAAAAATTAAATTAATATTTTTATAACTAATTCTCAAATCAAATTAATATTTAAATCGATGTTATAACTAATTCTCAATATAAGTGATTTAATATTTAAAAAATAGTTCATTTCTCTCTCCTACACGCAATCCATTACTATAGCATCAAAGTCCAAAGCTCAAAGTGTATATTACTAAATGAAAGCCCAAAAATATTTCCATAAACTAAATTAAAAGCATCAGCTTCTCGCCCACAGCCCACCCCTTAAAAACACCCAAAAAAAAAAAAATTCCACGCACCACCTGCCCTTTTCCCTCGCATCACCATTGGCATCCCCACCTGTCTTCTTGTTTTATATTGTGTCATCATCCTACTTTGTCAATCAAAATAGAGAAATAAATTTAAATTCGATTAGGTTATTTATAATATTAATTTTAAAAAAATAAAATAAAAATTTATATTTTAAGAAATATAAATAATTTTAATAACTTAAATCAAATCAAATTCAAATCAATCTCAATTTACATAGCTCAATAAATTGAGTTAGAGTCAAAAGAAATGATTTTTAAATTGTTTTAATTACGTTTTTGTAGTTCAAAATAACTTTTCTGAATAAATTCGAGTGGAATCTAAAACTGTTATTTGTAATACAAATACATTTCTCTGTTTAGAAATACCGTAACCATTTCAAAGGCTACGAACTTGTGAATTAGATCCAAGTGAAGCCTAACCACTAAAAGAACATTTCAAACAACATCTAGAGCCTTTCAAGCTTTGTTTTTTTTAGTTGTCCTCAAAGATTAATCTTTGTATTGGCTGTTGTCTTACTGTCCATATCTTTTGACCTTCTTTCTTTAGGTTTTGTTCACTTAGCTTCTAACATTTAATTTGAAATTGTTCATAGTGATCTAATAATTAGACTATTTGGAGAAGATTTGATAGAGGCAAGTATAACCTGCAACTTTTAAACTAATGAATTAAAATCATCTTCGACCTTTGGGGAAAAAAAAAAAAACTTATCGAAGCAAGCATGATGCCTACGCAATTTTTTTAATCATGGGAATGGGATCATCTGAAATTGTATGGTTCAATTGTCTGATTCATTTATAGCCTGAACTACCTACAGCAATATTGACGTGGACTTTACGCATGAATATGGATGCTTTTTTTGAACAGATGAATATGGATGCTAAAATGGCCGTGTGACAAGTTTAAAAAACACTATATCAAGGATAGCAAAGGAGTGACTTCTTAAAGAAAGACAGATGGACTAAGGGGAAATTCCTTTCCTCCTCACCTTGAAGGCTCCCCTTCTGTTAACATAATTCATATCATAAAGATTGAAACCCTGCTCTGAATAGATTATTATAAAATTTTAGCTCAAATCAAATCGAATCATAATTAAATTAAATTAATTCAATTTAATTTATATTTTAAAAATTAATTTTTCAATTTTATTCACTTGATTAAATCATTTCAATTTAACTCAAATACTCACCTGTAACTAGAGCCCCTCCCTCGCTTGTAACGTGGATCTGCCACTAGTCAAGGTGACGCCATCTTAATGGCTAGGTCCACTATCATTGTCATCAATTTCGTATCAAGGCTTTGATGAGGAGGAGCCTTATAAGTTAAAAAATTACCTACTATGAGAGAGGACCACTAACGCAAAAGAGGATATAAAACAAGCTGCAAATCCATCATGGACCATTTGATATTGTTTTTGGAACCTGTGTGTGATTCCGCATCGCGTCTTTTTGCAAGTGAATTTATTTATCGATTACTAATACTTATCTAGCGCATTATATGTACTGCAATATAAAAATTTCATAAATTTAGTTATGAATTTATATATTGTGTAGTATAGTTATTATAATAATTCAAAATAAATATAATATTTATTTTATCAAATAATCTGTTAATTAATTAATTAATTACAAATTAATATATTAATAATTATAATTAATAAAAATAAAAAATATATAATTGAATTAGTATAATAAATCTTTTTAATAATAAAATTAATTATTTCGAAGGAAAAATCATAATTTTAATTTTTTTTGTTGATTTTTTTATTTTTTCTTATTATTAAGAAATTAAATATTTATTATCATTAAAGTCCTAAAGACGATTGATGGACTAGTGTTTATTATATAATTAAATTATTACTTAAAATTATTATTATTAAATTCTATTATATTTTTTTTCAAAAGAATATGAACTTTATTGATAAAATTAATAAATTGTATAACTTCAACTACAAATATAATGATAACAATAACCTATCAAGAAGTATTATCCATGATATTCTTCAATTAAAATAGTTGAGCACTTAGAAATTATAACTTGATAGAAAATGGATTTAACTCATTAATTACTAAATTCACAAATAAATTTCTATAGTTTTTTAATGAATCCTATAACTTGAATATTATTGATAAGGTGGAATTTATTATAAAAAATGAACACACAAAATTCAGAAACTCAATAAAAAATAAAATTTTCATAAATAGAGAATGAACTTTCATAAAGAAAGAACATATAATTTTTAAAAAATATAACAAAAATAAAATTAAAATACACACAAAAATTATATGTAAAGATACAAACATAATGGATTTAACATCTAAAAATATAAATCTAGTTAGATCTAAGATAATTTATTAAAGAAAATAAAATAAAATACATACAAAATCTCTCAATTTAAAGAAATAAACCTAAATAAACTAAAAAATAAGTAAATTTCAATTTTATTCAAGAAATAGAAAATAAAACATAAACAAATTAAAAGAGAGCGAGGCCAATTTTTAGTTAAAATTATTAGAAATTAACATCCAAAATTTGTCTAGCTGGAAAGCTTAAATGAAAAAAAAAAAAAAAGGTGAGTGATTAAGGGTTTTTTTTTTTTTTTGGGTATTCGATGCAAGATTATTAAACCCTGTTGTATTGAAGGAATTATTTAGTCATTTACCGACTAATGACTCATAGACTAAACCTAATTTTTTACTGACATTGTTAGAAAAAACCAATGATAAAAAATACTCTTGTGCAAATATGATGTGTGATAATATTATATATATTACAAAAAGAATTACAACGTCTTCTTTTTAGTCTTTTATACCTTAAATACTTAGAGATTAACACCAAAAAAAAAAGTTTAATATGTTGACTCCACTGAATTTTGCTTTATTATTTAGTCTCTTATTTTTTAAAATTATAATAAAATATCTTTATATTTTTATCTTGTTACACTAAATAGGATTTTCATTCATTTTTAATCCATTTTTCATCAATAAAAAACGGAAAAAAAATCAACAAATTAGATTTTAAAATTTTAAATGTTCAAAATTACCATTTTTTTCATTCCATCCTATTATTTTAAATTACCCTTCCTGCCTTTTATTCATTTAATTTCAGTGATTTGATTTTTCAATTCCATTTTACAGTGAATTTTTCTGCATATCCTATTCCATGAAGCCATCAATTGCGTTAAACCGATGATTTTCAATCCACTCACTATTCAGATCCCACCTCAAACAGTTGAAAACCCAAAAAAAACTAACCAAAGAACAACCAAAAACCCATCTTCAAAGGATATCTGCATCCTTCGTGTCCCATCTCCAATCGGTACCTTTGTGTTGAGCATGACGGCACAAAGAATAACAGTGGAGCGTCTCCTGGTGGTATTCATTAGATCCATGAGAGAAGTTGAAACGGGCCATGTTCATGCATGCCTTCAATAACTTCTGGATCACCGATATATATCTCAATGCGGGTTCCAAGGTGCCGACGATTTTCATCTCGGACTTCAATTAAACTTGGAAACTTGGATTTTTTTTTTTTTTTTTATCAAATGTGAGGATTTCTGAGTTTTGATTGTGACGATTTGTTTGTGAATTCTAGATTGTTTTGATTGGGAAATTGTTTTTGAATTTTCTATGCTATTGACGAGGTGGTGATGCGTTGCAGTTGTGGCGGTGGTGGTTGGGCAACATAGAAATTGAAAATTAGAACGAGAATAAAGAGTAAAATAGACTTTTCATTTTAAATTAATGAAACTTTAACAGAGTTTAACAAAATGAAAATAAAGAAATATTTTAGCACAATTTTTAAAAATTGAAAACTAAATAATATCATAGAGCAAAACTCAATAAGGTCAGCATATTTAACTCAATAAAATATGAAACATTATCTGACAATTTTCAAAAATAAATTTGCTATATTTTTCTTTTATTGTCTAATATCTTATATTTATCTTAAAATGATTCATTATTTAAGCTAATTAATTCTTTCTTACTATTTATGAAAATTTTAATATTACACATATATCATTTTTAATTATAGAAAGCTACTTTGATCAATTTGATTTAAAATTAATATGGATCAATTTATAAATAATGAAGGAGGTTGATTATCAAAATACATATATGCTCTCATCTAGAGATCAAAATTTTAAAAGTATTGAGACATTTTTGACATTGTTGAGAAATATTTTTTACATTAATTATCAGCATTATTTATAATCATCATTAATAAAATGGCTGAAAATACAACAATAACCTTAATGATCCAAATCAAAATGATCTTCATAGCATCATTCTTTAATTATTTCTAAAAATTATGAGAAAGATATGATAATTGAATACATACTAATAAATATAAGATGATCATAATATTATTTTAAATTGATAGAAATATGTTATATACTTAATGAAAATGTCATAATCTCTATCTTTTGACCCTTATATATATATATATAATTGCAAGAAAGCAGAAAACATGAATATTTACATATAACTGATTTTTTTATCTGAAAATATTATATATAGTTTCATAGTTGTACGTCCAGGATTCAAAATTTAGGGGGGGAATTTAAAATGAATGACTCAATTCTATAATGCTTTTAAATTTAGATAAATAAATATGATTTATACAAATATTATATAGCATAAAATTTAATAAAAAGAATAAAAAATAATAAGAAAAACTCATTTGAGGAAGAGACTGTTGGCAATAATGGATAGTAGAAGCAACAATAATCGCACAAAGAAAAAGAGTGACTATGTTATATAATAATTATATTTTATAATTAAATAATGAGTGCAATTATATAGTTTAGCTAATAGCATAAAATTTATTTAAAGATAGATTATGCATGCACACTTTGAAGTATTTTCAACTTATGAATCTTAGATAATTTAAAAAAATTCAAAATTGATTATCTTAAATTGGATAATTTATTTGAGTTATGCGAGTCTATTAAACAAGTCTATAATATATTAAATAATTACTAGAATTATATAGTTTATTGATTATAGTAGTACAAAATAATATAATTATTTTTTAAAGAAAAAATATTTAATTGGTAGCGCCAAATAAAAAAAAAAATCTTTTTGGTCAACTGCGTCAAATAAAAAATTTGATCAGTCATTGTCTTATATGTCCAATATGAACGAAACTCTGAAGTCAATATATATTTTTTTAATCGCATTGACGGTAGTAGGTATGGACACATTTTTATATTTTTATATTGGCTGTTTTCGCCACGATAACACAATAATTACGTATTCTTGCCACTGACACGAGGTTTGACCAAAATTTGCCATTATTTTCTAAAAACAGTCTGATAAGTTGAGTTTTTTAATATTTAATTCACACATTTTTCTTTTAAAAATGTATTAACTTTATATTGAGCTTGCTTATTAACTTTTAAGAAAATTTTATAAAACAATATTTTTTTTTAATTTATTAATATGAATATTTTATTTTATTGAATAAATTCATTTAAAAATAATTATAAAATATTCTAGATAATGACTTAATTTTTTTTAAGGAGTTAGACTTATTGACTCTCTCTTTTCAATAATTTGTTTCCTCTTTTTTAAGAAAATTACAAGTATCTTGTGATTTTGCATTTTTTTTGCAATTAAATGTGTTTAAATATTGCATTCCTTATCAACAGAAATTGGCTTATTTCTTGTGGTATTGAGTTCAAATTTATTAAAATATTGTAAAAAAATAATTTTTTATGATTCTATTATTTAAATTAAGCTATAGAAAAAATGTAAATGACAAAACTTTCAAACTTTTTACGTAATTAACTGGCTCCCTATTTAGCTAAACGTTCTCTTTCTTTAGATATTGAAAGGATTCTTATGGAGAAAGTTGTTAAGTCTTTTTGATGGATTTTTTTTTTCTTAGACTTAGTCATACTCAATATTGCGTTACTAAAAGTAATATTATCCATTTTCCTCAGGAGTGCATAAATAAATTCAAAAATTTATAAATTTATTTTGAAATTGAGAAATCAATCTGAGAGTTTTTTAAATTCTTAAAATTTTTAATCGAGTTAAGATATTGAATTTTAAAATCCATTCTACCATATATATATATATATATATCACTAGCACTTCATTTTTTTATTTTTTACCATTATTTTTTAGAAAATTTGGAGTTATTGATTTTAATTAAGCATGATTAGTGATTCAAGTATCATAATTTAATTATAATAATTTAAAATTATTAAAATTAAAAATAAAATTTAAATCTATTCAGAATTGTATTGTCATTGAATTTATTATTCTAATATTCTAATAGAGATTTATTTTCATAATACTTAATATATAAAAATTATATATTATTAAATTTTTAAAGTTAATATTTTTATCATTATTTGCTATTTATTATTTACATATATTACGACAGATAATTTCATTATTTTAATTTTATTTGATTAGATAGTAATATATATTATGTGACAGTTAATTTATATATCAAAGTTTCTTTGGAATATCAGTCTCCCTGCAAAAATAAAATTATTCTTGTGGAAAATGGTGCGGAATACATTACCAGTTGGAGATGTGCTCCATAAAAGAGGCATGTCAGCACCAAGTATCCGCCCCCTTTGCTGGCAGCAATATGAAACAGCTGAACATTTATTTTTACGGTGTTGTCATTCAGGTCTGAGCTGGTTTGCCAGCAATTTGAATTATATAAACCTCTTGTTAACCAGCAGGTTTCAATGCTACCATGGTGGTCTCATTGAAAACAGACATGTAACCTTCCTCCATCAGATCAAGCTTGGATCAGAATTGGCTTTCATTTTTGGCGATTTGGCTTGCAAGAAATGCCATTCTATTTAATGGCAAACTTTTAGATCCTATGACCATAGCCCACGAGGGGGAAACCTTAGCAAATGAATTCATAGCAGCTACTAACACTAGCCAGAATCAAGTTAGAATCCAAACAACTGTCAGATGTAATCCTTTCTCCTGATATTCAATTTGCTATTCATGTGCATGCAAATTTTGATCCTTCATCAAATAGAGCTGCTATTGCCGTCCTAGTCATTAATAGAAAGAAAGAGCTGATTGATGGGATGAGATGTTTCAGGACGGTAGCTTCCAAGTTATATGCTCAAGCCCACGCAGTGTTGCTGGCTCTCAAAGTTGCTTCCCAGATTAATATTCAGGCCTTTATATTATTCTTTGATCGTAAAGCTGTTGTTAAATATATGCTGTCCTCAACAGATTGTGTCCCTTGGGAATTGGAAGGGGTATTGGCTCAAGCAAAAGAAAGACTCACTTCATCTTTTTGTAGTTCAATCACGTACATTCCTTGAGGTTATAACAAGCCAACTATTTGGCTCAGCAGGAATTTAGCAAGGGGAAGTCTCTTTTTGCTTGGATTAACAATCCACCGCTTCATTTTGTAAATCCGATACAATGTAACTTTTGGCCTTTCTCTTAATATATTTTACTTTCCTTTCGACCCAAAAAATATCAAAGTCTAATCTAAAAAAGTTGAGATAATCAATTCGGTAAAATTAATTATTTGACTTGATGGATATTTAATTTTTTAATTGATTTAAAGTTTTTTAAATTTTAATTTATCACATTTGAATTAAATTAAAAAAATTTTACTTTTTTTGTTATATAATAGATATCATTTAAAATTTTAATACATATATTAAATATTATATTTAATAGATATTATTACATAAATAACAAATTATATTACTCTTAATTAATTATTTATATAAAAAAATAATATTAAAAAATAATTAATATTTATAAATAATTATAAATTTTCATATATTACTATATTTAATTTAAAATAGATACAGTAATATCTTGTACATGTTCCTTCTTTTCCAACAAAAAAGAAAAGTTGAATTGTTATACCTGGCAATAATGTAGGATAACGATATTGATTAGCTAGAACCGCAGTAAATTCAATGGTCTCCAATGAAGCAATCATTATTGGGCACAAGACTGCCAGCTCCGAATGTTGTTGGTGGTAGTTTCATTTATTAACCATTAAATAAAAACAATGTCACTGGCAAAATAATTATTTCAGTTTGTTGGAAATTTTAATTATTGCATAAAATATATTAATAATATTCAAAATCAATAGATATCATTTTTTTCATAAAATAAAAAGTAATATTCATGTAATGGGAGAAAATATTCACAAAAAAAATAAAAAGATATCCATAAAAGAGAATGAATCATTCTCCAAAAAGATATAGAACTCCAAATTAAAGATAAATCTATCAATAAAATAATAAATTTGAGTTTATTAAAAGCAATAAATAATAAAAAAAAATGAAAATAAAAAGAATGATAGCTATTGATTAACCATCAATGACCCAAATTAAAACTTATAGAAGAATCCTAGAGAAAAAAGTTGAGTTAGACATTCCATGATATCTCACATTAGAGTGTGGTAAAGTTTTTTTTTTTTTTAAGAACATATAAATTTTAGTTGAAAAGTTAATAAATTGTATAATTTAATCAATAATAATAATAATAATATAAAAGCAAAAATTATTGCGTTTAAATTGTAATTTGATGAAAAATTGATTCAACTTAATAAAACTAAAAATTGATTTTTATAATATTTAGATTAGTTCAACAACTTAAATATCAATAATAAGTTTAAGTCTACTAGCAAAAGTGAATTTGAAAAATTTGAAATTCAATAATGAATAAAACTTTCACAAAATGAAAAAAAAATATTATAAAAAATATATAATTCAAAAAAATAATAAAATATAAAATAAAAATACATAAATATTAAATTTATACGCATGAAAGTACAAAAATAACAAATCTAATATCTAGATATATAACTTTAGTTAAATTTAAGATAATTCATTAAAAATAAAATAAAACACAAATGAACTCTCTAGATTTAAAGAGATAAACTAAAATAAATTAAAAAATAAAATAAATTTGAATTTAAATTTTATTTGAAAAATAAGAGACAAAAATAGAAGAAAAATAAAATAAGATTGAATTGAATAGAAAGCTTGAATGAAAAAGCAAAGTGGGCGGCTACACTGTGCAAAGATATTGTTAATTGTGGTAATCATATAAGTGAACCTACACGGCAACTTCGGTTTCGTTTCTTCGTTTATTGGACGCCGTTTACGGTTCCAATGACTTGCAAACAACTCCACTTATTGTGCTCGAGCGTGTGAAAATAATGGACGAACTAAAATAAGAGTGAAAAATAAAAGAAAAAAATATTTTTTTATTTAAAAAAAAAAGAAATAAATATTATTTTATTTTTTAAAAATAAAAAGAAAATATGAGAGATTGAAAAAAAAAAAATTTTAATTACAATTATATTTAGAACTTTTTTATTTTCTCTTATTTGTTTTAATAATTTTATTTTATTTAATAAATAATAAAATAAAAAATATATGAAATAATATTTTTCTTTTTTTTTATATTTTGTTTTTAAATAAAAAATAAAATTATTTTTATTCCTATTTCTTTTATCCAAATATGAAAATAAAAATTATTTTTTTTATTTTCTCAACTATTTGCCAAACACAGGAAGAATTTGATTCTTGGATATAAGGAAAGCTTTTTATATTCTTCAACGAAAATGGATGCAATTGTCAAATTTGTCCTGAATTGAGATAAGGAACGCAAATCGTGGCCATTCAACAACCATAGAAGTTCAGAATCTCCAAATTCTGAAATTAGTTGAAAATTCTCTAGTCAACATTGGAAGCTCAGCTCAGTCACATCTCAATTACTAGTAATTGCTCGTCATCTCAGATCAGTCCCAACTCAATTGATAGCTCCTCATCTTAAATGTACAATCTAATCTCTCCTACCCTACCATCTCTGTTGGTATCTGAACCATTATCCTATCTTTGGCAAATTATTTAGAAAAATCATATTTGAATAAAAAGAAATGAGTGAAAATAAATTTTATTTTTCTCATCTATTTTTCTTTCATATATTTGAATAAACAAGAAAAAATAAAAAATAAAAATATTTTCCCTCATTCAATTGAAATATTAAGGTAAAAAAATAAATTCACTATAATTTCATTCAATCGTCACATTTTTTCTTCATTTTAGAAGAAAAATAAAAAGAGAAAAATATAATTTATTTTCTTTCTCTTTTTATTTTCTTTTCATTCCCAAACAATAGAAAATTACAAGCTTCTCTTATTTTTCTTTTTTATTTACCTATTTTCAAAGGATTAATGTTGTAGACATATCACATTCCAAGTAGATTCGATCCAATCTATTGACAATTTATTTTGATAGTTGCAAAACAGAATTCTCTTCAAAATTTTGGCTAAAACCCATTTGCGGATGTCTTCTTCCACTAAATCCATTGAAAAACCTCCTTTAGAATTTCTTAAAAAACAAACAACCATTTGCTAAAAAATAATGTCACTGGCAAAAATACTTATTTCAATTTATTGGGAATTTTTTTATAAAATATCATTCATTCAAAATAAAAGTCATATAACATTTATAATACAAATAATGATATTGAAAAATTATGATTAAATCTAACACAATTATTAGAAGAATTCAACTCACGATTTAGATCATTTTCGCATATTTCGAAATTGTTTTGATATCATAGCATCAATTTTAATAGAGTTCTTTAACAAAATTGTTGTAGAATCTTAAAAAATTATAATTATAGCATAAAATAGATCAATAGTATTCAAAACCAATAGATATAATTTTTCTTTATAAAATAAAAAGTAATATCTAGATAATGGGAGAAAATATCCACAAAAAAGATAAGAAGATAATTCATAAAGAATAATAAATTATTCATCAAAAACGATAAAACATCACAAAAGATATAGAACCTAATCCAATGAGAAAGAAAAAAAAGAGAAGTAAAGACAAATCTATCAATGTAATGATAAATTTGAGTTTATTGAAAGTAATATACAATAAAAAATATATGAAAAGAAAAAGAAGGGTAATTGTTGATTAGCCAATAACGACCCCAAACTAACAACTAGAAAAAACTCTATAAAAAAAAAAAAAAAAAAGTGAGTTAGACATTCCACGATATCTCACATTTGAGTGTGGGAAGTTTTTTTTTTTTTTTTTAAGAACATATAAATTTTAGTTGAAAAGTTAATAAATTGTATAATTTAATAAATAATAATAATAATATAAAAGCAAAAATTATTGCATTAAAATTATAATTTAATAAAAATTCATTCAAATTGCATTAAAATTGTAATTTAATAAAAATTCATTCAACTTAATAGAACTAAAAATTGATTTTTATAATATTTAGATTAGTTCAATAACTTGAATATCAATAATAAGTTTAAGTCTGCTATCAAAAATGAATTTTAAAATTCAATAATAAACAAAACTTTCATAAAATGAAAAAAATATTATAAAAAATATATAATTAAAAAAATAAAAAACAAAAACACATAAATATTAAATTTATACCTATGAAAGTACAAAAAATAACAAACCTAATATCTAGATATATAACTTTAGCAATAAGATAATTTATTAAAAATAAAATAAAACACAAATGAACTCTCTAGATTTAAAGATATAAACTAAAATAAACTAATAAAATAAATTTAAATTTAAATTTTATTTGAAAAATAAGAGACAAAAATAGAAGAAAAATAAAAGAAGATCGAATTGAATTCTAACTAAATAGAAAGCTTGAATGAAAAAGGAAAGTGGACGGCTAGACCGTGCAAGATATTGTTAATTGTGGTAATTATATGAGTAAGTGAACCTACACTGCAACTTCGGTTTCGTTTTTCTTCGTTTGATTCTTGGATACGAGGAAAGCTTATTATTCAGTGAAAACGGATGCAATTGTCAAATTTGTCCTGAATTTAGATAAGGAACGCAAATCCTGGCCATTCAACAACCATAGAAGTTCAGAATCTCCAAATTCTGAAATTGTCTCAAAATTTCTAGTCAACATGGGAAGCTCAGCTCAGCTCAGTCACATCTCAATTACTAAGAATTGCTCAGCATCTCAGATGAGTCCCAACTCAATTGATAGTTCCTCTTAAATGTAGAATCTAATCTCTCCTACCCTACCATCTTTGTTGGCATCTGAACCATTAATGTTGTCGACATATAATATTCTAAGCAGATTCGATCCAATTATTTTGATAGTTGCAAAAACAGAATTCTCTTTAAAATTTTGACAAAACCCCATTTGCAGATAGTGGGATAATGGTGGATAACAATTTGCATTTTAAGTTGTATTTAATAGAAAAAAAAATGCAGCGCCCAGTAGCGGCGCAAACAAATTAAGATTCACCAATATGATAATTAGTGTTTGAAATGGTAACTTCAAATTTCTAAAAATATTGTAGGATCAGTTAATTAAATCAAATATTATTAAGATTGAATGGCTATAATTTAAAGATTTTTGTTTTTTTTTCTGAATAAACTGTCAGAAGTCGGCCAAGCAAGATGTTCGTTCCTTTACCATTTTTGTTTCTGGGGCTTACTGTCCGTTGGTGTTTTATCAATTGTAATTTCCGTTGTCTGATCTTCAGTTGGCGCTAGTGTGGGCCATGGTATTGGGCCTAGCTGGTGAGACCCATTTCCAGCATTAAATTCAATATTTCATCAATACGTGGGACCAATCTATGCCAAGGTGACGTGCCATTCTAGTCTTTTTTGCGCCGAGAAATTCTTGCAAGTGCTTGAAATATATGAATTAAAAAAAATATCAGTTTTTTTTTATAATACAGTGTTTGAGAGGAAAGAAATTGAGAAAAAAAGAATAAAAAATAAGAAAAGAAACTCATTTTATCTTGTTTGAAAAAGAGGGAAAATAAGAATAGAAAGAAAAATATATTTTATTTTTCACCCTTAATTTTTTTTCAAAATTGAGAAAAAATATGGGAAATCGGAGAGATTTTTATGAAATTACAATTCTGCTTATTAAAAGAAGGTAGAATAGTAGGGGTGAGAAAAAACTGACTAAATCAAGCTGATTTAGTTCGGTTTGATTTGATTTTTTAATAAAATCGATTTGGTTCGATTATAATTTTAAAAAAATTCTATTTTCGATTCTTTTTGATAAAAAACGGAAAAAATTGAATTAATCGAAGTAATTAATAAATCAAATCAATTTTAATAGAATCAGATTTAAAATATATGTAATTTAATTGAAACAAATCAAACCGAACGAAACTTTTATAAGTTTGATTCGGTTTGTAAACACATAAATTTCAATTTAATCAGTTTGGTTAATTCAATTTTTTCAAAAATTTTGATTCAGTTTGATTTTAAGTATAAAAACCTAATGTTAATTTTTTTTAGTATTAACATTATATTATCATAATATAAATTTTGGTTTTCATATAAAATCAATTAAAATATAAACTAATTATTTTTTTTATTATTATACAATACAATTATATATCCAATTGTTTTCTTGAATTAAGGGTAAAATAGAAAATATATGAAATAATAATTTTTTTTCTTTCCATATTTTGCTTTTCAAACAATTGTTTTCTTCAATTAACAAATTTCTTCCATTTCATATCTTACTTTTCAAATAAGGAAAAATAAAGTTATTTTCTTTCTTCTCATTTTTATCTAAATATGAGAAGGAGAAATAAAATTTATTTTTCCTCCTTATTTTCTTCCTACCTACATAAGTCTTTAATAGTGATAAAATATTGATTATCTTTTGATTTAATCCTACTTATCATATGATTTTCAGTCTATACTACACTATAACATTATATTTAATAAAGATTTTTGCAATTGATAAAAATATAAATTTTTTAAATCATGATAAAGTAATATTATAATTTTAAAATTGAATCCACATGTCGTTATTAATTATAAAAAATTTTATTGTGTGAAATAAATTTATAATGAATCGAAGTTATTTTTATTTTTTTGATTTAAATCAATAT
The DNA here is from genome assembly GCA_949677035.1 of Omphalea diandra. Taxonomy (NCBI): domain Eukaryota; kingdom Viridiplantae; phylum Streptophyta; class Magnoliopsida; order Malpighiales; family Euphorbiaceae; genus Omphalea; species Omphalea diandra. The sequence goes on from CATIWR010341056.1 coordinate 14,935, forward strand.
AAAATGAATTTAAATTATAAAATTAGTAAAATAATTTTATCTAAAATTTTTACTTGAAATTAATTCTCTCAAAATCTTATAACTTGTTTTTACTTAGTGTCTTTTTAGTTTAGTATTTACCAATTGATGTCTAGTGATTGAATATTAAAATATTGAAAAATAATGTTTGATAAATATTAGAATTTAATGTTTAATTTTAAAACTAATGTTTAATATCTTAAAAAAATAACTCAATGTATAAATATATTTTTTAACATTTAAAATATCAAAAACTAATGTTAGATTTTTTTTTTTTAGTATCAACATTATATTTATCATTATATAAATTTTTATTTCATATAAAATCAATTAAATTATAAAATAATTATTTTTTATCATTATACAATACAATTATATATCCAAATGTTTTTTTGAATTAAGGGTAAAATTGAAAATATATGAAATAATATTTTCCTTTTCTTCCATATTTTGCTTTCCAAACAAGAAAAAATAAATTTATTTTCCTTCTCATCCCTTTTATTTAAACATGAGAAAAAAATAAGGAATAAAAATAAAGTTTTTTTTTCTTATTTTTTTCTCCCTACATCATTTTCCCAAAAATACTGTAAATGTCATATTCACAAATTCAAGAAATTTAAATAAAAATAACAAAATGTTATATTTTTATAAGGAGAGATATAATATTTTTAAGTATTTAAAAATATTTAATCTACACATGCTAAAGACTAAAAAAACCTCATCTTGCGTAGATTCATCTTACATGTTGATGAAATTTTAGATTTGATATACTTATAATATGTGAATATAATATTTATAAATTCATGAATTTTATTTAAAATATGAAGAATGAATTCTACATTTTAGAAAGAAAAATACACTATTTTTAAATACTCTAAATACATTTAATAATTTATTCTCTTCATGTGCCAAGTCTATGAAACTGGAACAGGCGAGTACCCACTGTAAATCCACAGAAAATCATAACAATCAATCACCAATATATAAATACATAGAAAATCACATCAATCAATCACCAATATATAAATCCACAGAAAATCATATTAATCAATCCCCAATATATAAATACATAGAATTGTTTTGTTTTTCCTTTCATTAATATTCAACCCATACTAATTTTCTTACTGGTTGAAACAATGCTTTGTAACAACAAAAATTGAGAGGGAAACGATTTTTTTTTTTTTTAAGAAAAAAAATAGTATTTGTATTGCTTTCTCACCATTTTTATGTATTGGTTTTGTGTGTTTCTTAGACTACAAATTAAAAAGTTAAGAATGAATCAGCAACAGTGATAATGATTTCTAGGAAAGCAGAAAAGGGAAGAAGGGTGTTAAGGAGCAAAAAAAATGAAAAAAAAAAAATTAGGTAATTGAGATTGATTACTCTTGTCTTTGTAATCTTCATGCGATTAAGTTGTGGACCTAGAAATATTGTTTTGGAAATTATTAGTCTTTAATATAGCCTAAAGTTTAAATAAAGAAAAGGAAAAGAGAGAAAAATAAAAAAACAATTACACGCTAATTCCCGATTTGTATAATATAGTGTTTCTTACTTTACTTTGCCTAATATTATAACAAGTAATTTTTGGCCATTAAGCTAGCTCAAATTTTGCACCAATCTTACCATATTTAATTAGTCTTTTATCAATACATTATTTATTAACTTTTACTTGCTTTAGCCCTATCAATTGTTATATAATTTTGACATATTAATTAAAAAGGAAACAAAAATAAAAAAATGCTACATTTAAAATTCTTCCTTTTTTATGCTCCTCATCAATTAGTATACATAATTAATTATGGTTTTAGATCTAGTTTTAAATGAATAATTTGAATTTAACTAGATTTATATATATAAATATTAGATTTATTGTTTATATATCTTCATAGATATAAATATATTTGTATTTTTTATTTCTATTATCTCTTTGAAAATTATATTTTTTTTTTATAAAAAATTGTTCTCTTTTTATGAGAGTTTTATTTATTTTTAAGTTTTTGAATTTTTTAAGAATTTTTTATGATATTTATTTGAACTTGTTTATGAAAAAATCTATTTGTGATCCATAAGAAGTGAAGTGTGCTTTCTGTTAAATTATAATTTCAAGTGTTCTATTAGTTTAATTATATAGTATTATGAATAAACTTCATAATTTTAATATTTTAATATTTTCAATATATTATTAGTTTATTATTATCATTACATGCATAAAATCAAATTATACAATTTATTAAATCTGTTTATATAATTTTCTATTTTTCCAAAAAAAATTACTATGATAATTATCCTAAAAAAGGATTGCTACGATAATTAATTTGTTTTTCGTAACAGTGTTTCCTTTGAATTCAATCTACAACATTTGTCAAAATAATAAGAATAAATAATTTCCTCATTTCTACTAAAAAATAAAAGAACATTTAAAATAACTAAAGCATATTGAAAAACAATTGCTCGAAACACAGCTATTAAAGTTATAATAAATTTTAAATTTTATTTAATATTTAAAATCATATAAGAAATCACAGTATTTAACTATATTTTAATAAAAAATTATTGAAGTAGTTGCATAGACTACTAATAAACAATTTTATTTATTTTAATTCATCAAATAAAGATGAATAAAGCAAATGAAGTTTTTAAAACAGAACAAAAAAGCTGAAAATTAAAACGAATAATTTCAAACAATTAATAATTTAATTAATTAATATTTTATTTTTGATATATCAGTGAGTATAAATAATTGAAGGCACTAACGTTTAACATTCCTCTTTAAATTTATTGTATTTCATTAGGAGAATGTAAAAAACTATAAAAAAAAAAGTATAAAATAAATTTTATTAATAATTTCAAATATTTACACTTTCCCGATAAATACAAGAAGCTAAAATAAATATGTAGATAACTGCAACCATGACTGAATATAAACTGGTAGGAAAGTAAAGTAATGTTCAGCATCAATAACTTGTACTGATTCTTATATCACTAAGATCAATTAAATGATTTAAAAAAAAAAACAATTCCCATCACATAAATATCTCAATATGTTTGTCAACCCTTCGCCAAAAGATTCCCATCATGTGTTTCAAATGGATTTTTTTTTTTTTTGGTGAAGACAAAATAATGAAATATTATTATTAATAGCTAACTGTATCTGTTTGTGCAACCCACAGCACTTTCCTTGCTCCATCGATCAAATCGCCCTAATTCGCTAGTTGTTTTAACATTAAATATGATGATGATTTTTATTTTTCGAAGTAATGATGATGATTTTTATTACATTAAATGAAATGTAAATATTTTTTTTTTGTCTAATTTGAAAAGTTATGAAATTGGACAAAAGAAAAAGTGAATAAAATATTTATTTTTTATTTGAAAAATAACAAAAAATAAAAAATTTAAATTATTGTTTTATCCTTTGTATTATCGCATTTGCTAATAATAGATTACACATCTTTTTTTTTTTTATGTAATAGTTATTTGTACTTAGATTGTTAAATTTGAATCTATAACCTCATTAATTAGTATTAATTTATAAATTGTTGATACATGCAATCTAACTCAATAATTAGTAAATTGTTGATGCATGAAATCTAATACTTTCTTTGTTTTTGAATAATTACATTTTAGAGGTATGCACTTGATTAAAAAAATAATTAATTAGAAATAATTTCAATCAATATGGACTAATAATCCTTAATTTATCTCTAGTCAAAATTTTGCCACTAACACTAATAATAAAATAGTTAATTATGAAGAGATTGAGAAGTTGATGATAAGGGTAATTTAGAAAAAAAATTAATTAATATTATATTAATATTTTAAAATGATAATTATATTGAAACAAAACTTTTCTTTTAAATGTTAGTTATTTAAGAACTGATAAAGTGTATATATATAATCAAAAGAAATAGAAAACTTATGTTCTTTACTGAATGCATCATTAGATCAAATTCAATCATAATTAAATTGAATTAAATCAATTTGGTTTAATTCAACTTATAAATTTATTCGATTTGATTCAGTTTATATTTTTTTAAAATTTAATTTTTAATTTTTATCGATTCAATTTGATTTGAATCAAATGCACACTTCTATTTAAGTATTAATTCACATAAAAGATATTAACCATTTATCATTTACACCCTCATTTCATATTAATTATTCCATATTTTATTTTGCAATATCCCGAATTATATGCACATTTTCAAAAATAGTGTTCATTTTTTGTAATATACTCTTTACTAGTTCTACCTGAAAATGTAATTAATGATAATTTTATATTTTTGAGACAAATAAATTGGTGCAAAATAAAAATAAAATTCATTTATGGAAGGGACATAGAAAAGTGTGAAATAAAAAATTATAAATTAACATAATACTTTTTTTTTTTTGTTAAATTATATGTAAAGAAGTAACGACTATCTTAGAGGTCCGTTACACAAACAGCCAATGTCTCAATAGCCCTGCAATTAATTTGTTGGGATTTGATCAGTAGAGAGTGATAGGGAAGGCCTGGATGTTAATTGGGCATGCAATTAATTTGTCAGAATTGTACGTCTCATTCGTCACTTTATTTTGGGGCACATCAGAAATGAATAACTTTTTTCTTCAATATTTCGAGAATTAAATTAGATTAATAATTTAATTGATTAAATTAAAAATTTAATTAATAATCAATTTGATTTGATTTAAATTAATTTTTAATATTATTATTATTATATTTTTAATTAATATAAAAATTATTTTAATAATATTTTTTAAAAAATTTATTTATTATTAAATAAATTAAATTAAATCAAATAAATTGATTAATTTGAGATCCGATCCACAGACCCATTTGCTGATAGATGTGTTTTTGAAAACATTGTTTTTCCTTGGCAAACAATAGTTGCACGACACATTTGCTAAATATCTAAATCAGTGTTTAGGAAATTTTATCCCACCAATTGGAAAGAAATATATTGAGAAGTTCAAATTTCTTATCTGTATGGAGAAAAGTTGAAATTATTTATTATAAAATGGCAATAGTGCCTTTCCTTTTCATAACCGAGACAAGTTTAATATTATAATGATGTTAACATGCCCAAGCAAGTATATGTCTGTATGATAATACATTTGAGACCTTCATTATCTACCGATAGACTCAACGAGGAGAAACAAAAAACATAGAGACAAATTTTAGGAAGAGAGATAGATAGCAGCCATGGAAAACAAGGAAGAGCCTCAAGCTAACACCACCATGAGAAAAACTCTACTAGTTCTAAATTGCATCCTTTTAACTATAGGCAACTGCGGTGGCCCTCTTATAATGCGCCTCTACTTCATCCATGGAGGCAAGCGTGTTTGGTTTTCTTGCTGGCTCCAAACTGTCGCTTGGCCAATCATTCTCATCCCCCTCCTCATAAGCTACTTCTACCGCCGACCCACCAATCCTTCCACTAGACTCTTCTGCCTGAAATCTCCTTTGTTTTTGGGCTCTGCGGTCATCGGTGTCCTCACCGGCTTTGATAACTACCAGTATGCTTATGGAGTTGCACGTCTTCCTATCTCAACCTCTGCTTTGATCATTGCGACCCAGTTGGCATTCACGGCTGGTTTTGCCTTTCTTTTGGTTAAACAGAAATTTACTGCTTATTCTATAAACGCTATCGTTTTATTGACGGTCGGGGCTGGTGTCCTGGCCTTGCATAGCAGCAATGACCGGCCGGAGCATGAGTCGAAAAGAGCGTATATTTTAGGATTTATTATGACACTTGTGTCTGCGGCTCTGTATGGGTTTATATTGCCATTGGTGGAGTTAATGTACAAGAAGTCAAAGCAGGAAATTACCTACAGCCTCGTGTTGGAGATTCAGATGGTCATGTGTCTTTTTGCTACTATTTTTTGCGCCGTAGGGATGCTGGTTAACAATGATTTTAAGGTTAGTTTTCTTTGCCATAAACTTCATCTTTCTCCTGCCGGCCTGACTTGGTTTATTTATCTCTTTTTTTTAAAAAAAAAAAAAAAGTAGAGGGAATAGGAATTTTTGTTGTTGGTGAGAATCTAACAAAACAAAGAGATTTCATCTTTCTTCTCTTATATCAAGCATAGTTAATTATAAGTCTGGCATTGCTCATCAAATTTAAACGTCTTTACGAATATTAAATAGCAAATTCTGCTACAATTATCAACTCTTACAGCCATGTTTTTATTTTATAGGTGATTGCAAGAGAAGCAAGAGAGTTTGGGCTTGGGGAAACCAAGTATTATGTGATAGTGGTATGGAGCACAATAATATGGCAGTGTTTCTTTCTGGGAGTCGTAGGAGTCATCTTTTGCGCATCCTCTTTACTATCTGGAATTATAATCGCCGTTCTTCTACCAGTGATTGAGATCTTGGGTGTGATTTTCTACCAAGAAAAATTTCAAGCCGAGAAAGGTGTTGCTCTTGCACTCTCTCTCTGGGGCTTCGTTTCTTACTTTTATGGTGAGGTCAAAGCAAGTAAGAAAAAGAAGCCTGTCCCAGAAACAGAAATGCCTGTAGTATGATCTTAATTTGATTTTGCTGTATGATATATTCTCAGTAATTTTGTCCCTATATTTCAACTCAAAATAAATGTTTGATGATAAAGGCCACGAATCAAAATGAAATATTGATTTTCAGCTTCTCTTGAGCAAATGGCTGTTTATTTTCAATTCTTAGTTGCTTGAAAATTTTAGATTTGACAATTTATTCGAACACATGATATTAGAAGAAAATTAAAAGTACTATTTGCAGTGTTTCTCAAACCCTCGGAACTTGTTTTATGAGATACGAATTTTACTAGTCAAAATGGAACACTAATACCTTAAATAATTGCTAAATAACAACATTACCAGTAGTGTGACGAGAGTAAAACGGTATTTATTTATTTTTATAAATTTTATATTTTTGATATCTAATCATATTAAATTTTACATTTATTTTGTATTTTTATAATTGTATAATTAATTTTATAATCGAATTTTATATTTATTTTTATACTTATAATTATGTAACAATGTTTAAAACAATCAAATATGATGTTAAGTGAATACTATTATTATACCTATTTTTGATTGCTCTAAATATTATTACACAAAAAATAAATATAAAATTTGGAATGATAAATATAAAAAAAATAGAAAGAATATAATCAAATTTGATATGTAATTAAACAAAAAGAAAGTAAATATAATCTTTGGCGTGATTCAACTGTTAGCTCATAATTACATCATTGCGGCAGCGTTGCACAAGCAAGAAAAATGGGATATATATATGTATTTGTTTGAATTATGCAGTAAAATATGCATTTTTTGGTATCACCTTTCACAGCTTTTTTTACATGAGTTATGAAAGGAAAATGTTTGGCTTACTGAATAGTTGTGGACGGTGAGACCATAAAGACAAAAACTGAAATAGACGTGTAAAATCAACAACTAGGAGTCAATATTTGCAACAAGATCCGATAAAAAATGACTTTGATAATTAAAAAAAATTACATGATTCAAAAGGTGCAATTATTTTAATTTGAAACTTCAACAAGTGAGCTAAATTACAGGAACTTCCACCACATGGTAGTCGACGAACTTCAAGAGCATGGTCACGAATCAAACAATTGTGGTGTTATTATAGGTACAACTTGGAATTTAATATCTGAGAATCTAATCCATATCGACAAATTAAACAACTGAAAGATCAACATTAATTGGTAGAAGAGTTTTGACTTTTATCAACAATATATTTGGAGCTACCTGCATTATTGTGACCAATCTTCGTATTTTTTTAGACATTATTGACGACGGCTAGTCAAATCTTCAAAGCCAAAGAAATTTAGTGTTACCTGCCCTCCCATTGGTCTAGTGACTTGATGCCAGCGTCACAAATTTGCATCTCCAATCAATAGACTTTTTTGTTTTTTTTTTAGCTGGTATCCGGGATTATTAGTTAGTGGGGAAGGGGAAATTTTTCAGCCTTTGAATGTGAGATTCTTAGATCGTAAGCATGACCCACCAAGGATGACTTTCATGAAATAAGGAATATTTCAGTTCCCATATTTACACAACGGGTCACCTTTGAGTCACTGTTCGTCCTTTGGGTGGGATTCAATTTGACCGAATTCAAATTTCGATTTAATTTAATTTCTTAAAATCTAATTAATTCAATTTATTTTATTTTAAATATAAAAAAAATCAGATTGAATATAAATATATATATAAGTCAATAAAATAAAATTTATTTAAATAAATAATTAAATATAATATATGAGAAGATAATGAAAAATGCAAAAAAGTTGTGAAAGATGAGATAATTTCAAATATCATATAGTGCGATAATAGACAATAGTATTTCAACACATTAAGAAAAAAAAAAATAAAAGGTCTCTATCAAGCTAAAAGTCCTTTTTATATTTCTCTTTTTTTTCTTTTCTTAAAAGTTTTTAAATTATGTTTCAACCATTAAAACTTTTTAATAGTTGAAAAAAAAATCAAATTTAAAAAATCTTCTATCTAATTTCGCTTTTAAACTCCAATACCAATAAAGGGAGTTTACTCCTATGAAGGTGAAAATAAAAACTACTTAGAGATCTTTTAAAAGAAGAAATTATTTTATTTTTAATTTTTCACCTTCTCGTATTCGTTTCGAATTAACTACTAACAACAAAACTTAATAGTCCTTTGTTCTTAAGAAAATAATTCTCAAACTCATTGTATCTCATACTCAATTCTTGTAAGTGTTTGAAATACTATTTCTAATTACACAAAGAATTAAGGCGATCAACAATAGTATTTAACAATCCTATTATTGAATCCTTACCAAATCTACGATTTAAATGAAAATAATTAGGATAAGAATAATCAACTTTAGGCTTAGAATCCTTATTAGACATCCATTGAACATGCAAAAACACTAAATCTTGCTAGATATCAAAACTTATTAAATTCAAACTTCTTATCTAAAAAGTTCTTTAAATCAATTTCTTCTTTATAAGGTCTTTATAATCTTGCAATCCTAGCTTGTGTAGCTAATATTTATCAATATTTTATTTAAATAAAATAAATATTGGACCCTGTAATCTCAAAATTACACTTATATCTTACCTTTGAACTTCTATTAATATTAGTAGAATAACAACATGACAAGAATCGTAATCATGAAAGATAAATACTTTAATGTGAACAATGGTCCATCAAGTTTATACAATAGTTTCAGCTTATCTTCACATCTGTCACCAGCAACACCAATAAGCAATCAAAGGTTCTTCTGTGCTATAGATATCTTGATGCTTCTCTCAGTATTAGGGACTTATAGTAACACTCCTTTTATTTCAAACTATAGTGAAGATTCATAAGGTATATATTAGTACAAACTCATAAAAAAGATAGTAATACTCTTTTTATTTCAGACTGTAGTGAAGATTCATAAGGTATGTATTAGTACAAACTCATAAAAAAAAAAAGATGGGTAAGAAACTTTGGTGCCATATATGCTGCCTTCGCTAAATTGAAAGAGATTTAGAAAGATTGGTGTCATAACACTGTTTGCCAACTCAAAATATAAAATAATTAAATAGGAAAATAATTAGAAGAAAAGACATATAGCTTGTGTTTATAGAGCTATTTTTCAGTTGGATGCAGTATAATAATTTATAGAATCTTATTTTATAGATAAAATAATCTTATCTTATATATAAGATAAGATAAATTTTCTTCCTTTAGCTTCAGACCAATTTGAACTTAATCAAATTTAAAATGTATATAATTTAGTTAAAACAAATCAGATCAAAATTTTATAAGTTCAATTAATTCAATTTGTATATCTATAAAGTTCGGTTAAATCAATTTAGTTAAATCTGGTTTTTTAATAAATTCAGTTTGGTTCTATTTAAATAATAAAAAAATTAATTGACTAATTTTAATAAAAAAATTGAACCAAATTAACCAAACCAACTATTTGTACACCCTAGTAATGGATAGCTGTTTAAGTCTATATTATGCACAAGAGAGAGATAGCTCTTAATTCTTTTTTCATTTCCTCAGGTAGGTAAGACGAGACTAAGTGGCACATAATTTAGATTTTTTTTTAAGAAAAATACATTTGTATAAAAATATGCCACACAGGTAAACTCTAATTTCAAGCAACGAGATTGACAATACTTTGTTCATTTTATTGACACAAAAAAAATAGCTAGTATATATTTTTTAAAAGCGCAAAACTATAAGATAGAAGAAACATTTAAGCTGGAATCTGAGACTCTCAAACGCAACTAAAATTCTAGACAGGGGAATGACTCGTAGGCTAGCAATCTTAACTAAATTTCCACAAAAGTTCTGCTTAAAACCCCTACTAATGACTCATTAATATTATCCATACTGTTAAGTACGAATCGTACGAAACAATATCCAATCCAAACCTAACAATATTCTCCTCATTTCATATTTATTTTGAGTACTTTCAAGATTCTGGCACTATACAATCATTTATTATAATTGTATCATTCACAAATTTCATCTTTTAAGTTTTCATTTTCCCTCTACTGAATTCAACTGTCACTTCTTCATAATTCATATCTTTTTTTCCCCAATTATGTGAAAATTCCAACAAACAAATCCTTAAATTACTAAACCATTTAACAATATTTACGCCTAACAAGGACCTATCTCTTCATCCTACTCAATTTTAATAAGGGTTAATTACTCTTAGCTCCTGTGTTTTTCATAAATGATTAAGTCATCCCTAATTTTTTTAAACTCGTATAAAATCATTCTTCTATTTTACTCTATTACATTATTAGATCCTTTATAGTAAAATTCTTCAAAATATCCCTGAAGTCCTTAATTTTATGTAAAATTAGCTTTCCTCGTCAACCCTTTTGGAGTCGAATAAATACGTCATTGACTTGGAACGATCTGAAATTTTGCAACAAATTTTTCGATGGAATTTTCAACAGATCTCGAAACACCAAATTCACCAACACTTTAAAACTTTACACTGCATAAGCTCTACTGAGCTTAGCTGCAATCTCATAAAGCAACAAATAAATGTTATAGTCGACCCAAAAGTTGTTCAACCTCCTTAAATTATTGAAGACCTAACTTCTTTAATCAGAACTCATCCGTTGTGTAAAAATCTAAGCCCCTGTTTGTTTTCCAAGAAAACATAATAAAGTGAAATAAAAATAATCAAATTCGCATGTACCAAAAATGAATTTCTGACATCCCTCAGTCCCGTAAAACCCTAATAAATCTTCCATTTGATAACTCCACTTACTGGTTTGGTTCCTGAATGAAAAACTTACTATCATTGATGTCTCCACAGTAGTTTTCAATTAGAAAGGAAACAAAAAAAAACACTGGGGGAAAAAAGACGTAAAAATAAACTTTCTTAAAATAATCAGAAAGGTTAAATGATGCATTGGACGTGGACCTAACTATAACCCACCATCCAGGGCACCCGTGACCACATGCGCCTCTTCTAAAGCCTACCGATAAAAAAAAGAAAAAATTCAAATCTTTTCAATTTTCACGATATTATCCAAAGCTCATTTTAGCCAAATTTGTGTTATTAGCACCACTGATCAAATTGGCTCTCAGGTGGACCCCAAAAAACACTATGCACGACCAAAATACAGAATAGCCTTTAACAATTGAAATCCACAAAACAAACAGAATGTGCAAGTAATCAATCATTTCCAAAATATAGAATAATATAATGTTGAAATACAACTACAAAAATAACCAAGTAACTCTCAATTGATACAGATCTAATGCAGAAAAATTCACGTTTGCGTTCACCATCTGCAAAATTAGTATGCCACATCCGCGACCTCTCATTTCACGGATGCTCTAGTAAAACCAGTAATCAACACGAAGGAAGCAGATAACGAAGGAACAGACCCAAATGATTATCTCGTATCTTGAGTCTTAGATTGTCTCATTAGAAGTCGAACCTTGGAAGTCACTTTGTGCGTAAAGAGCTTCACACTGCCAGTGCCTCTTGTTCCACTGGTTCCTTTCCTTATCGAATCGGTACAGTTTCACTTTCCTTTCAAATTAGAAATAAAGATATGGGCAACTATTATTACAGCTTTGTTTTCCCTTCCTTATCGAATTGGGCAATTATTATTACGGATCAAGAATTGGATCTTCATCCTCTTCACCAATAAAGACAACGACCTCCTCCAGCTTGACAATTGGAGCAACCTGAGCTTTGGCTGTAATAATTTAATATAGGATCTAGTACATAAATTTAGAACACCAAATCTAACAATTAAACGAAAACAAATTGCGTATTTGTCTCCGCGTTGAATTTCAAATTATTTTGAGCCATAATTACGAACGTTGAAATTAAACCACTTGAAGAATTTGTTAGAATGGTTTAAAATGAAAGTTAGGTCTTCCTCTCTTTGACCTTCTCAAAGACAGTTACAATGGGCGTAACAACTAGGGTTTTCGTTATGAAGGCAGGAGAGGAGACCTAGCCTATTTATAATAAATTTTAACAGACCCACCCATCACAGGTCCATGTTAAAATAGGCCTACATTGACCGTCTTCCGTATCGAC
>CATIWR010341082.1:0-15592 GCA_949677035.1 Omphalea diandra
ATCTATATTCTTTGTCTTTTTTTTTATATATATATATATATATATATATATATATATATATATATATATATATATATATATATATATATATATATATTGTTGTTCTTTCAGATACGAAATTTATCTGCACTGACTTCCACAGTCTCAAAGGACCATTTCAAAAATCAGAAAGAATTATGTCTATTGTTCAGCAATCTCTTGATCTAGAAAAAGTGACAGAATTAAACTGTAAGATAATTTTAGACCTTTTGGACTTAGATATTTATATCGACAAGGTATGATGATGCGTAATTTGTTTTCAAATTTATATATTTTATGTGCTCATATACATCATTTTCCCATAAATTATAGGAAATAAAATTTACTTATATGACAAAAAAAAAAAAAAAAAAAGCCTTGATGCATCAATAATACGATGGTATAGAGCTTGCCCAAAACAATGACCTAATTTGATGCAATGGCAAATGTAGTTTGTTTAAAGAAATTTTCAATTTTTTAGTGATATTAAATTTATTTTTTCCTTTTCACAAATTCTTATTGTCTATATTCATTTTCACCTTACTCACTCGAATATACATATTAAATAGGTACAAATTAAATTTAAAAACTGAAGAATTAACAAGACTCACTTTATTCTTGGTTTTTAAATAGCTCGACTGCGACTCTTATTGGTGTCATTGCAAATAACTTGGTTCACAATTTTAGAGATAAAAATTAAATTTCATTTTTCATGACTTGAATATATGGCTTAATAGAAAATTGTCAAATAATTATAAATTCAAAAGCATATCAAACATATGAAATATCATTTCCAGATAACAAAAATTTTGATGTAAATAAACAAATTCAAACTTCTTTAGCTTGAACTTCTACCTTGACTCCACAAGTATTTGTCTTTTTAATATCTCCATTAATAATAATAATAATAATAATAGTAATAATAATAAGCTAAAACACAGGTTCATCGAAGCCTTTCATTCTCTTTCCAAATTGAACAACTGTTACATTGGCTTGCTTATCTTTGAAAGATGAAGCAGAGGACCTACCGCTTATAAGCTTCAGCGATAGTGTCATCTCACTAACTAAATCATCTTTGTAAAAGCATGTGAAGGGTTAAAAACAGTCTTCCAAATTCTTTCAATCACTTTATAATTATTAATTCATTGCCATATTTTACGCTAATTTTAATATCAATTATGATAGCAGGCTAAAGATTGTTGTCCCAATCTATATATATATATATATATATATAAAGTCTCCATTTTATATCATATATTTTTTTTTCTAATAATGTATTTTATGAATGGTATGCTTTTACTATTTTATTATAGATTAGACGGATAATTAATTTCAATAGTCAATTATAAGTCAAATTTTGTTATGGCCATTTAAAATTAATTTTATGCAATTAAGTCACTGAAATATATTTTTTATTTTAATTCACTTACTTTAGTAAAATTAAGAATTTTTGATAGCTTGAAATGTCACGTACAAGAACTTTTAAATGGCTAAAAAACAAATTTAGTGCCTAAGTTTTTTATAAAAGTTAAAATCAATCTAAATCGAACTTTTGAATTGGTTCAACATCTAAAATTAAAATTTAGAAAATCTTGAATGTAATTTTTATAAAAAAAATAGTAAAAATTTAATTTGTTATATATTTAAATGTTTATAAAAATTATAATTTTTATCCAGCCCTAATTTTCTCTCTTTTTTCACTTTGTAATTTTATACTCTCCATCTCCTCTCTTAATCCACCATTAAAAACTCTCTCCACCATTAAAATTACCATCATCCTCCTATTATAATAATCACATCACCATCAAAATCACCACAACCAAAACTATCAACACCTCTCTCTCTCTCTCTCTTCTTTAACCTTGTTCACCTTTAACTGATGACTTAAAAACTGTCTACTGCCTCAATCAAGTGCACCTCATTCTCGAATGCAAGAAGCCTTACGATCTAAGTTGTAAAATTGCTTTATAGATGTTGGATTTCATTTTGTCTTCAAAATAATAAATCTTAGATTTGCGGATATGTATTTCAGTTTTACTAGCAATACTACTAACAAATATTCTTTAATTTTAGAAGCTTTCATAATTTTATAAGCATTTAACTATAGGAATTAATTTTTAGTATTTTTGGAAAAAAATGGATTTAGTTTATCATAAAATTCAAGTTTGATATTCAATTAACTTAAAAAATTAATTTGATTCAATCTAAACTTTTTAAAAAGTTTTAGACGCTAAATTGATCATTAATCTATTTAAATATTTTTGTCATATGATATTTCAGTTTTTTGAAAATTTCAAATTTATCGCAATAAGTGAATTAAAATAAAAATAATATTTAATAATTTTATTTCGCAAAATCAATTTTAAATGATCATCACAATATAATTTAGTCTCTAATTGAACGATCATTGAGATTAAATACCTAGGCAATTTCCTTAATCATCTTCTATAAATTTGGAGATGGGGAAAAAAATATAAAAACATAATTGGATTAGAGAAAAAAAAATTTCTAGTGTACTTGGGGCAGGTAATATTTTTTGTTCATCGGATCGGATTTGGACCCCAAACCCAAACCCAAATCCGTTGCCATCGCTGTCGAGACCTGTAAAACGGAGCTGCCGCAAAAAACGAAGGAGATAGTGAAAAGCCTACAGCAACGACTTTCAGACGCGGGCAGCATATAAAACATAAACCTCCTCTTCTTAACTCTCTTGCGATCTTATTCTCTGTTGTCGTTTCTGCGATACCGAGTCCCTCTCCACTTTCCAACACAAGGTACTACAATCTCTCTTTTCCCTTCATTTTCTTTCCAATTTCCCCTTTATCATATAATTTTTCTTTATCACTGAATTTTGATCCTCTGCAGCTGGAAAATTTTCATCAGCCTCCACTTGTTTGAGTACATGTGTTAGTCTGCAATGGATATATTAGGTATTTCTCTTATATAATAAAAATTAACTGCTTATGTATGTATTTGTTCTCATGATTTTCTTGTACTAATCTCTTCTCCAGTTCGCGGGCCGGAGGGGTTCTGCGTCTGGAACGGGCCGCCGTTTGGTAATGGTGAGCCTAGTATTAAGCTCGATACTGTTCCTTGCAAACATACGAATTTTAGTGAAGATGGGACCAGGCTTATGGTGATGAAATCTGATTTTGTAATTAGTATCTACGATTGCACCAGTTTTAAGGAGATCAGGTCTTTCCAAGTCTCCAATGTTCTTGTTGCTGCGTTGTCCCCTTGCGGCGCTTATCTTCAGACGTTCCAGAAAGCTTTGACGCCACAGGATAAGAATGTGACGCTGTGGAGTACGGAGACTGGTGATGCTGTTTATCATCTGTTCCAAAAGAACATGACCAAGACTACATGGTAGTTTTTAAATTATTTTGTTGTTTTTGGTATGCTTTAGCTGTCTTTTAGACTTGCTGCGTGTTTGTCTGGTTGGAGATATTTCAATGTTTTTTTGCCTTCCCTCCAGGCCATCAATTCGATTCACTTCTGATGAAGCTATTGCTTGCCGGATGGCAACAAATGAGATACAGTTCTTTGATCCTAAAGATTTCTTGAAAGGAGTTGTACATCGCCTGAGAGTTCTTGGAGTGGCTGCAGTTGAGCTTTCTAAGGTCCCTGGGTCTCATGTGGCAGCATTTGTTCCAGAGTCTAAGGTGTGTAACTGTGTATTCTATGTGTCTAGTCTGGGTTTAGGGACTGCTTGTGTAGTCAATGTAATAGGGGGTGACAAACTGGAAGCATATTCATATCTAAAATGTAAAGTTTATTGTCTGGTGCGTTTGCTGCAATTTTTTTTTAATCATAGAGAAACTGTTTGAAATTTTTTTCCTTATATTATTGATTGTCTTGCTATTTTAAAAATTTCCTACTTCTTTTTTTTCATCTTGGTAGAATTGGGCATGCTTAAAGAGTTCTTTTATCACTGAAAACTTAAATTTATATGAAAAACATGCTCAAAATTGGTCAATAGATAAAATGCTGAGAATTGTTAGTGGATAGTTTATGGTGTATAATTGTTTGAATTCATAAAGTCTGGTGGTAGGGTTTGGGGCTCAATATATTCCTAAGGGTTATCATAGTCAGTTTCACATAATGAAGTTTTCAATGTCTGCAAGGCCTTGGAGTTTGAGAGAATCCTACATTTCGCCTGATATACATCCAGAAAAATAATTTCATTGATTCCTTCACAACTGGAACACAGAATTTTCCTGACACTCCACCTTTTTGTTCTGATTTTCATGTTTAGTTTTGAGACATCATTGATTCAGTTTTTAACTGTATAGGGAAGTCCAGCCAGTGTTCAACTTTTTACCTGTCGGAAAGATACAGAAAGTCAGCCTGTTGCTCGGCGAAGCTTTTTTCGATGTTCTACAGTGCAATTGAATTGGAATCGTGGTTCCACTGGGCTTCTAGTCGTCGTGCAGTCTGATGTTGATAAGACCAATCAAAGTTATTATGGAGAGTCCAAGCTGAACTACCTTACAACTAATGGGACCCATGAAGGGCTTGTGCCTCTTCGTATGTTCTGGCTTAACTGTTGAGTTATTTTGATTACTGTGAGCATCTGATTATTGGATCTATTGGCAGGCAAAGAGGGGCCCATTCATGATGTTCAGTGGTCATATTCTGGTTCAGAGTTTGCTGTTGTTTATGGTTGTATCCTTCTCTGTGTGCATATGTATGCACTAGTGTGCACGCGTTTTGCACATATGCAGTTCAGTAGAAGTTTTTGTAGAGGACTTGTAATATTGGAAGCATTCTATCTCATTCTTTGGTAAGTTGACCTCCTGAGGGTATAGCTAAATTCTACAAAGAATATCTCATTATTATATGGGATCATGGAAAATATGGTTTGCTTGCAGTGGAAAAATTGGACTAAATTGTTGATATCCTACCCATATGTAAAATTGTTTCCCAAAGCTGTAATTTGGAAAACTCAGAAAAACTTGTCCATGATAAACTTTATATTTAAAAGAACAAATCCATTTGGTAATAATGATGATTACATGCAGTTGCATTCCTAGAGAAAAGGGTTCACAGAGATGGATCTTCTAGCACTTCCATATGCCATTTCTCAGATGTATTATGATGCTTAAAAATTAATATGTTGTTTCTGAGGGTTATATGAAAGATTTCATTTTCTTCAGTCTGGAATTCAATGTAGGTGCTTCTTTTTATAAGTTTTTCAATTAACTTCCTTTAAGAAAAGTTAGGACAGTTGTATTTAAACAAACTTTGGTGCAAATCATAATGTTGTTTTGTTTCCACAAGAACTGTTTTTCCCTTGATCTATTTCAGTCATGCCTGCGAGTGCAACAATATTTGATAAGAAATGCAATCCTCTACTGGAGCTCGGAACTGGCCCGTACAATACCATCAGATGGAACCCCAAAGGAAAATGTATCCTCAATACAAAAATTTATACTTTATCAACTTAGTATAATTTGGCTAGCTTAACCAGTTTATTGATCATATTTTGACTGTTACAACCTTAATTGTTTGGTTTATACAGATCTATGCTTGGCTGGTTTCGGTAACTTACCTGGTGATATGGTATGTAAGAATAACATTACTTGTTTTCTGGCGTTGTTCTTGTCTTTAAGATTGCTTGAACCAATCATCCTGCAATGGTTGATTCTTTTTTCTGATACATGATAATGAATGTATCTCATTGCTTGTTTTGGAAGGTATATTCTCTTGGTCTGGCTTTGCTAGAGTTTTTCCATCTTGCTTTCGTTGTCCATTTCACTTGGCAGATTGATGTTTAGGGTGATGCAGGAAAAAGATGCTTATGCTGTTCAATTTCCTTGCTTTTTTTTTCCCGAGCCTTGTCACAAATCAAAGGACTTTTTACTGCTAGCTTGTGGCATTATGAGAGATGCTTTGATTTTTTATTTTCTTTGGTAATTGATTGGGTTTTTTGGGCTTGTCATACAACACCTAGAAGTATGAGACTGATGGATTCACTGTTAATATTTTCCTTGTGGCAAGGAAGAAAGGAAAAAAAATATAGTAATCATGTTAAATGTTCAGCTGTTTTGGTCACCGTTTGAACAAGTTTTTTGTAAACAAATTGAAAGATTTAGTAGTTAGATCTGCTTCAACAAGCCAACATACTGAATTAGGTGCATTGTGTCAATGATAAAATGACCCAAGACAACATTTTTTTGTAAGTTGAATGGCCAATCAGTGGTAGATGGTAGTTAGCTTTGTTATAATATTATAAGAATTGCAAGTTGTCAGACATGTCAATATATAGTTGAATATACCAGGCATGTCATTATATAGTTGGCCTCATGAATCAAATTTGCAGGCTGACTGGAGAATTGATGCACCAGATGCACTGGCTTGTTTCTGATAACAATGTTGCTTGTATGAGCTGTTATGTTGCACTCCTTGATGTTAACCTAACACCCTTCTGCGCAAACTAAAATAAGAAAATTTGTTGTATCAGAATCTAGCATGTTGACTTGAGGCATAAGGCATTGGTCTGCCAAATGAGTTTTCATTAAAATGCTGCATTGTACTTGTATGTTCTGTTTCTGTTCTGCACCTTAGTGGAACACATTACAAACAATAAATAAAAGAAGAAAAACTGTTTACCTTTCAATTCTACATGTTTGTGTCAATTTTCTACTTATGACAGGAACAAAATTATCCAGTTCTTTCTTATACCTTGTTTTCTGTTTACTGATACACTCAGGCATTTTGGGATTATGCAAACAAAAAACAACTTGGAACAACTATGGCTGAATGTTCAGTGACTAGTGAGTGGTCCCCAGATGGACGTTATTTCATGACTGCCACAACAGCACCAAGACTACAAGTTGACAATGGGTATGCTGATCATTTGATTTTTTTCAGCAAATTTATGTGGGTCTATTTATGTGTTGTCATTGCTTAATAAGAATTGCAAATGAGCTTACTGCAAGCTTACATGGCACAGAAATTTGGGACTCATAGGTCACAGGCCTTAGTTTGATTATTGTTAGAGTTCTATTGATCTAATAATTATGCTGTCATCATTTTAATAATATTAAGCAAAGAAGTGTTCTGACCTATGAAACTGGTATAGAATAGAATCAATACATTTTGATGGCCCACTTTTACGAAGACTTAGATTGTTTGTATGGTGGGTTGACAGGAATTTTGATTCTTAATGATAGGATTGCCATTTAAGTTGAAATTAAGGTCTTTACAGCTTGTTAATACCTCCCCATTTTGTTGAGTTGCTAAACTGTTATGATCCATAGTCCTTTTGTTCAAAAGGGAATTGTTTTAAGTAATTGATAATGATGCTAACACTACTACTAAAGTATTTTATTGTTCATGCAATACGTTGAGCAGTTTCAATTCTTTATGTTTTGATGAAATAGTTTGGCTGCAAGTAACTAATGGTGCTTAAACCACTATTATACGCATCAATAGGTGAGCCTTAATGTAATGCTGCATTGCCATTTGGTAGAAGTCCTTTTCAGTAGGCTAGGAACTCTTGAATTAAGTCTGGCACCAGGGATAATCTTGGCAAGTTTCATTGCATGACTGATGCATATGCAGTTCTACTGGTTTTGCATACAAATGTACATTTAGTGTTAGATTATATACCAATGGTTCAAGAGCTCATTTCTTGATGATGTAATTGAAGGATTAAAATTTTCTACTACAATGGATCATTGTACTTCAAAAAGATGTTTGACAAGCTATACCAGGTTGGTGTATATGACAATATTGGTTTTTCTTGAAGTGATGAGATACTAGCTTGTCATGCTCGATCTTCATTATGTGCAGGCTGAGTGGAAACCAGAATCACCAGATAGATTTGGTGAAATTGCAGAATGTACAAAGTCTGTTGATTCATTGAAGGTTGAAGAAGCCAAACCCCAAGGTTCTATCTTTTATTTTAAAAAAAAAATACTTAAACCTGGTTTACTTATGGAAACCTTTGCACATAAATGTTTGGTTCCTTGAACATTCTTCAATTTTATCAGGACAAGGGGCAACCTCCAGGAAAACTGCTTATGTCAATCCTCCTACTCAAAAACCTGCTGCCTATCGTCCACCACATGCTAAAGCTGCAGCTGCTGTTCAGGCGGAGGTATTAAAAAACTAAACTCTTTTTCTATTGTTATGTTTGGTTCTTAAAATCATGGGGTCAGGGTAAGTGGATTGTTCATGGTTTGTTCTGCAGTTAAGAATATGCTAATTGCTTCAGTATGAAGAGCGTAATTGGTCTTCTCCATTCACATGACAACACCCTCACCCCCCTCATACACACACGGACACCATACAAAACCAACTCTAATCAGGAGTTGAACTCGAAACATCCTGATAGAGATCTATAGTATTTACTAATGTGTTGTTCCCTTGTTGTAACTGCTTAAAGAACACTTTCAACGTTGATTTAGTTGCAAGGAAAATTATTTATGGGAAGTGTGAAAGAACTTGTTTCACTTCAGTATCTTTTTATTTTCATATGAATGGGATGGTATCAACTTACCCTTTGAAAAGGAACTGTGGGCCAAAACTTTAAAACTTTGCATCTCACGTCATTCAGGCCATTGATAGAGGGAATGTCTCCATCATGACCGCTGTTCTGAAATTCCTTGTGTAGCTATTCTTGGCTCTGGCTGAATTATGTCAACTGTTGGATTGTGAAGATTTTATTTTAATGGAGGAAGCCATTGCATGTGATACCATCCCTATTGATACAAAGCATTTTGATTCATCTTTGACCACACTGAACTTTCAACCTTTCATGGCTTGAAATAGTTATTACTTGTTTTGGATATCTTCCCATGCATGTATTTATGCTGTTCAATTGGATTCTGTTACTAAATTCATTCTGACTATTTTTAAAATTTTGCAAGTGCAGTTGTTTGGAGGGAGCACGTCAGAGTAAGTACAGATTCCATTTGCATGTGCATCTGCATGCATTTTTTTTTTTTTTCTGTTAATTAAAATTCTCATCTAAGTATATTGTTATCTTTAGACAAATGAGCAAGAATGCACTGAAAAACAAGAAGAAAAGGGAGAAACAAAAAGAAAAGAAGGCTTCTGAGGCCGCTGCAGCTACTGCTGAGGGCTCCTGATTGGATGCATATATGCTTTAGGTGGTTCCTACAATTGAGATGATCTAGTGCGGTAGCATAAAACTTGCCCTGATTGTTTCTTTTCTTAATCAGGGATTTTGGCTTCCTGATGATAGCATGTGAAGTGATAAAATTGAAGCACAAGTATGGAAGCATATTAAGATGTCTTCATGTGTGACAAATTTTCCCATCTGTCGACATGAGCTGCATTTAGCTTAACAATTTTTGCTGGTGCTATTTTGAGGAAAGTGCAACGTTTAAGTGTATCAAAGTGAAACTATTTATGATTGTTTTGAGAGAACTACGAAACATAAGAGGTCAACTTTGTAAATCTTTCCTGAATGTTAAACAAGATTTATGTACAAGATAAGTTTGTTAATTGCTTTTATTTCTGCTGATTGACAATTTTTTATCGTCTTCATGTGCATTACAATGCTAGATTATGGATCGGGCTGCATTCGAAAGGGTCATATTTGGTTGTATTTGGGTCCGAGCTATATTATTAGCACTTTCAGACTGGTCCAACCTTGGTTTGAAGCTGATTCTGTTTCCGATAATGTAAGTAGACCGTTGGCAAACTCATGGGGTCCAGTTTCCCTAGATGGAAAAGCTTTCAAGGGTATTTACCCTCAATATTATTAACAGCTAGAGTTAGGAAGCTGATTTCATAAACTGCATGGGTAAAATATTCCCTAAAAGAAAATCAGATTTATGAATAGTATGTGCCTATATGTGTTCTCATCTCATGAGATAAAAATCAGATTTATGAATAGTATGTGCCTATATGCGTTCTCATCTCATGAGATAACATATCTGCTCGTGTGCGGTTTCCCTCAACCCCTGCATCAATATCCTTTCTCAAATTAGAAGGGTACTTCCTCAAACAAACACCTTATTCTTAGATACGATCCATCATTTATTGACAATGCAAATGGCTCTGGATTGACAAATCAACAGATTCTATGATAACAAAAATGTTTTGCTGGTTTTTTGGCGCAAAATAAATGTGAATTATAACATATCCAAAATACATGTACCGAAGTTATCATTAGTAGCTCATTTAAAATCTAAGCATCATAAAGTATTTTCATGTGATTCTAAGGCTAGCATCAAGTCATCAAGATAGCTTTATAAAACTGCAAGCATGACAATAACAGCTTTTTATGGAGTGTTTTTTTTGGTGTCTGCCTCAGAATTTCACAGCTGTTGTCCATGTACCCTGCACACTGGGGTTCTTGGTAACATGTCTTGTTTTCAGTTTCACAACTTTTCTTCCCAGTGAATTCCTTAGCCTGGTGGCCTGCAGAAGCACATCTTCTGGAGTTGAATTCTTCACACAAACCACCCGCTCATTTTTATTTTCTGCTCATAAGGCGCAGGGAGATATTAGAGGCTTTGACACATGCATGAATGTAAGACACCATATGCAGAGACAACTTACTGTAAATGCCCTTCAAATATGGATGCTGCCCGCGATTGAGTTCAGTAATCACCTCTAGCTGAGGATTTCCCTCTTTAAATGCTGGCAATTGAGATTCCATAAATGCCCTGTCGCATTTGATAATTAATAACATTGGAAATGGAGTCAAACTACAATACCCAGCAATGAGGTTGATATCAATGACTACAAACATCTTTGTAGTACAATGCCATACGGTCCATCAACCAGTTGCCAAGAAAATCAGGAATGTGCTACTAGCATCATTGCTCTGCTATGTATATGAAAATCTATTAATGAATACTGATAAGGACTTGTGGGATAAATTTATCCAGCAAAGAGACGAGCTCACTGATACTTGTTGATAGCTCAGTTAATAATTTTTCTTTTATTAATTAATTTTCTTTTCATCATCATAATTTACAGATTCCCAACAAATGCATTCATTTATTCTCTTAGAATTTTGTAAATTAATTTGAATTTGGCTTGCTCAAAATATAAATTTATCATCTCCATTCCCATAAAAGATATGTTTAACCAGGATGTTAACAAATGAATGGCTAAGCATCTTACAAGACCAATCATCTGCCTGTGTACTGCATGCACAACAGGAGGGTGAGAACCTATTTTGAATTCCAATCCCTGGTTAAAGCAGGAGACAAGTTTAATCAATTTCCTCAATGCTAGTGAGAGTAGGAAAAGAAGGGGGTGAAGAAGGTGCAAGCTTAAGAGAAACTTCAGGACTTAGAAAGCAAAGACAGCATTTATATAGTCAGATAGTTGTTAGCTTTGCCATACATATATGTGTAGAATAACTACATTTCCTCTCCTCAAAACCATTGCTATTTTCAAGACATTTTATGGCTCAGTTTGCAAGATCTGAATTCTGGGTCCTTAAAGATAAACTTGTGAGAAGCGGTAGAAAGTAACCAAGGATAAAAGCAAAGCAGCGAAGAATAATCTATATCCATATCTAATCCCCATTACATTCCCAATTTTCTACCAGGTAAGGAAAAAGTAATAAGAAAAGGAATAACTCCCTAGCAGCCATATGTATTTAAAAATACTTAGTTTTTTGTCCTATCAAGCACCAAACACAAATAATTTTTATCATTTGATGGCAAGAAACTGGGCACAGCATTTAAAAGGCCACATAAACCAAGCCTGGAAAATTGCAATTTCAAACATGTGCTGTTAAAATATATCTGATGAGAGCGATCTATTGATCATAATTCCATTAATCTTAGGGATTGAGATATAACGTTTCAAAGAGGTTCTTACTGCAATAACCTTGAATTTGAGTTCAAAGACTCGTATACATATCCAAGCAACAACACAACACACACACACACACATATATATATAACATAAAGGTGGAAAATGAAACCTGATGCCCCTACTGCTTCCTCCCCAGTCACAGTAGCTCACAATCAGCTTTTGGAGTTGCCACAAACCTCTCAAAGCCATCTAACACTCAAAGATAACCAACTAATTATCATGTGATTATAAGTATTTATAAGCAATAAGAAAAACCAACTTAAAAAAAATCAGCAAAAACATGAAATTTAAACACTCATTTTAGTGTAGAGACCACTTGACGAAGAAGAAGAAGACCGAACGGATCTGCTGTTCAGTCCAAGAAGGTTGAGATTATACAAGAACAGAGCGGCCGTTTCTTTGGGATTTTAGACCTGCAATTTAAATTTTCTATATATACAATGTCGTGTTGATTGCTCCTAGTACTTGGGTGAAATGCCCTGTCTGCCCTCCCTCCTGATGTTTTACTTTGATCAACCACACATCTCAATTTTTATTTTATACTTATTAGATTCAATATCTCAATTTTTGTTTAGACCTTTAATTAATATTTTTATTTGTCTTAACTAATATAATTTTTTAAAAAAAATGAACCTCTATGGAAATTTCGTAGGAATAAGAATCTCTCCTTATTTGAATTAGACTCACAACACAATCAAACAAAAATCTAACAATAATTGTAAAAAATAAAAACAAAAATCTTATAACAATTGTTTGAATAAAAATTTGTGAAACAAATATGAGATTGAATATTGGTTGAACTCATTCTCAGAAGCTAACTCAAAGGAAAATGCGTCCCAATAACTTAGTGATATGAACAAATTTAACTTCTAACAAATTAGTTGTGCCATGGTTCAACAATTTTATGAAAAAAGAAGAAAATATTATAAATATTTATTAAGTAATTTCTCGCTAAACTCTTCATAAAGCCGATAAAATTATACCTTAAATTGGTGTGAGAAAACCATGGCATAAGGTTTTAGTAAAAATATTGGTATAAAATTAACTATATGTCAGTCAACACAAAAAGAACATGTAAAATGTGAATGCTAATATATGCAAAAGGGTAATAATCACATCACATAGTTAAAACAATCATTTAAATCTAACAAACCATTAGCAACTTTTTTATATAATTTATATCAAAATTCTTTATCAACGACCTTTTTTTTTTCTTACGTACTTTCAGTCTCAAAAATAATTTTAGAGGATACGATTTGTCAGCTCTAATTAGAAAATTAAATAATTTTAAAATAAAAAATTTTGTCGTGTAACACTATTTAACTCAATTTCATAAATAGTAATTAAATTTTTATTTAAAAAAGTAACTATATATAATAAGTTAAAAAAAAAAAAGGAAAAAAATACTATCTTTAAGATAATAAACTATCTTTGAAATAATAAATCTATCTAAGGTCCTGAAATATGAGTTTCTCTGACATGCAGCCTAAATTTAGGTTTTAGAATTTGACAAATTCATAAATAGTAATTAAATTTTTATTTAAAAAAGTAACTATATATAATATATAAAAAAAGGAAAAAAATACTATTTTTAAGAAAATTAATTATCTTTAAAATAATAAATCTATCTAAGGTCCTGATATATGAGTTTCTCTTTGACACACAGCCTAAATTTTGGTTTTAGGATTTGACAAAAACTTATCTGTATTGGGCATATATCAATCTCTTATACACACAATGATATAGTGGCACTTAAAATAATTATACATAACTATCTAAAGAATTTACTGTTACATTCTTTTAATAAAAAGTTACTGTTATATTTATTTTAATAAGAAGTTACTCTTGTTTAATACATATATGCCTTTTTATTAATTGGGTGTCAACACTCAATTGTAATCTTCTTTATGATGTATCTTCTTATCCTCGTTTTTTTTTTTTTCTCACTAAGAATTTTTGTTTTCATGATGTGCTCAAAGTATGGCTTCTGAATTGAAATATCTCTAGGCTAGGTTTAGATTTAATTGATGGTGAACAGAAGGTTATCAATTTGGGTAGGAATTCAATTGATGAGGGAATGACTCTTTTGTGGCAAAAATCTTATATTACTGTTCTCTTAATATTTTGTCCATGAAGATTTTCCGTATAGGAGCATGGCAAACGGTGAAGGGATTTATAATAATTGAGACTGATTAGAATTTATTTGTGGCAACAAAATAACATATGAACTACATTTTAGATACTGGCCTTTGGCACTTCAACTAAAACCTTATTATCCTAAAACCGATTTTAAAGATGATCAGCATAGTAAGGTTCTGTTGAAGGAAATAGAATTTTGGGTTAAGGTTTACAACCTTCCTCTAAATCGAAGGTTAGCCGAAGTTGTGAAGTGGGTTGTGCAGAAAGCAGGTAAACTTTTCGAAATGCCACCTGATTCTGGCACTTATTCGTATTCTCAAGCTAGGATTTTATTGAAGTAGAGTTATGGTACTGTGTTTTGCATGGAAAAGGTGACTTTTTTTAGTACATTTTCACCATGAGAAATTGCCAGAATATTGTTATTGGTAGGGATGGGAATTCAGTTCAAACTGAACCGAAACGATTGAAACTGAATTACCGAATTATATATTTTTCAAACCAAACCAAACCAAACTGAAATATTCGGTTTGGTTTGGTTCAGTTTTTCAGTTTTGGCTGATTTAAAGCCCAATATTTTGGTTTGGGCTGATTCAATTCTCAGAACGGCATTACAAGGCAATTCACATTTTTCTGCGTATAGACAAAACAAGAAAGCTATGGCACTGCATTATAAGGCAATTCACAATCAAGGATGCAATTTGATTTCTTAAAATAACAATGAATTCATTCCTCCTGCATACGCAAACAGAGATTCACATTCAAGAATTGCATTACAAGGCAATTCACATTCTTAAAATAACAATGAATTCATTCAGATGGGAGGAGGAAAGACTATTCCATGACGTAAGCAATGAATTCATTCCTCCTACTGCAACAACCACCAAAAAAAAAAAAAAAAAATTTACTTGTAAGCATTAAAACTCTTCTTCTTTTCCTTTTATCTCTTCTGTTTTCTTCTTCAATTCTTATTCTTGATTCTTCAAGTCACTTCACAAATTTGGTATTCTATTGACATTATGACACAAAACGTGCATTGATAAATCCTATTGACTAGCTAAAAGCACCGATACAAAAACAAATCAATTATTATACCAAAATCAAAACCATTGATTATGAGTCTCATTGACAAAGCCTATTGATTATGGAATCTCATTGATCAGTCCTAAGCAAGCCATTTTCCAAATCAAACTCAACTCAAACTCATTCATTATACCAAAAATCAAAATCAAATAAAAGATTACCTGCGAATGAGGGAGCCTGCGAAGCTGGTCAACGGCGTGAAGTAAAGAGAGAGGTTAGCTGAGGTCGGCAGCAGTGTAAAAGCAAAGAGAGAGAGGGGGTGGGGTGAGGTCGGCTTGGTGGAGGCACTGGCGCGAAGGAAGCAAAGGAAAGTTTAGGCAAGGTTCCGCGTGAATTAGGTTATGTTTCACTAAACATCAAAATGACAAAACGACGTAGTTTAGCACAGTTTGATTCGGTTCATTTTTTTTAATTTTAAAAAGTAAAAATCGAATTGAATCAAAAAAATTGAATTTTTTAAAATCTTAAATCGAACTAGAGCAAAATCAATGAATATATATATATATATATATATATATATATATATATATATATATATATA
>CATIWR010341109.1:0-41664 GCA_949677035.1 Omphalea diandra
ATACATGGTTACAAGTAGGTCAAAATGATTATGAATGCTTGATGCATGATCCATGCAAGTGGACATATGTTTAGGCATATATTCCTAATAGGGCAGCCTGAGCTTGCTATGATCTCACAGTAACAACTCTAGATATGCTCATCCAAATGACTTGATTCTTTTTTCCAAACAAACTAGACACATAAACACACAACATATTAAAATTTCAGGTCAGTATCAGACACACATAAAATGTGGTGAATTTTTAAATGTTGCCCTGTTGTAGTGTCCTCTCAGTCTGAGTATGTCTTACTCTCTTGTATGTATCTCAAATTGTAAAAATCTAATTGCAATAATAATCTACCATCAGTTACAAAACATATAAAGGAACATTTTTCATTTTACTCATTGTCTAATTCAGTCTATAAGGTCACCAAAACAAAGGACCAATCTTAGGATGAACAGGTTTGTAACATGTTGACAACCAGTCATGATGAAAGAACAACATCTCAACACTTATGCTGAATTTGGCAAACCTATTTCACAGGTATGTACATCATATATAAATGTACAACTTTTAAGTTTGGACAATCATCAAATTCTGAATCTATGGCCATCAAATACTTAGAAAATAGATTTAAAAGAAAGGTGGGTTCACTCTGGTACAGAGTCAGTCCCAATCAATGAGCCATAACTCTTTCCACATAGCAAATCAATCAAAACTGATCTACAAGTGTTTAGAGAGGACATAATACTACAAATTTCATGTTTTAACTTTGTCAAAATCAGAACATAAAGCCATCAAAATATAAGAAACAGAAGACTGAGATCATCTCAGTTCGGATTTGACCTAGTCCTACTGAAGGGGTCATATCTCCTCACATACATAAAATCAAGAAAAATTGTTTCATACACATTTATATGAGACATAAAGCTACAACTTTCATATTTTGCCCTTTCCTTAGTTCTTCTTCTAGGGTTACAAAATTCTGCTCTAACAACAAAATCTAACAGAATCAACTCTTATTGTCTTGGATTACAACTTCCATCCAAGAGATCTACCTCAATTTCTCCATAATTCTCACTAACCATGCATGATTAACAAGTCATGAAAGGTTAATTCTAGTTGAGAAGAAGATAAATTTATTTACCTACTGTCCCATAATTGGAAAACCTTAGGTAGCTCACTCTTCTCCCTCTCTTCTTCTTCTTCTTCTTCTTCTTCTTCCTTTCTTTCTTCTTCCTTTGCTCTCTCTTTGTTTCTGGTATAACCCACATTTTTTTCCTCAAAATCTGACCTTAATGGTCTGTATTCTCATCTTAAATAAATCAAAAGATTGGGGCTGGTTTCCTATTGGTTGAAAGTTAAAAGTTTTGCTTTTAGTCCCTCTTCTTCACTCATTAAGCACTTCCATCCATCTCCTAATTCCTAGATACTGCTTATTCTTTTGATTAAGCTCTAAAACACCATTATTTATGATACTATAACATGTACACAACATAAAACAATTTTCCATGCAACTGTACAAACACTACATATATGTTCAAGTGTCCCCAACTACAACGATGCTTCTAAATGTTCAAGTGTCCCCAAATACAACGGTGCTTCTAAATGATTATTTATCTAATGCATATGTTCATGTGATAATGCCAATGAATGTGGCTAGGGATGTTACAGTTCATGTGACAATTGATTTTATTGGCTAGCATATAACAAATGAATCATTTAATCAATAACATATGCTAATAGGACATATTGGTCCCTTTTTCTAAGTGATGTGCAAGTGTTTGACAAGCTGATCATAACATCCTTTTAGTTCTATATACAAGTGTTCATTCATAATGGTATACCAAATAATGATTAAGATCACATACTTCTCATTTGACTTGTATTCACATATAAAATGTCACAATTCAATCACATATACTTGTAATAGAATATAACCATATCATAAAATTATCACACATACATATTAGAATCCCATTGTGGCTTTTACTCACCTTTTAAGGCGACCAACCTTTATGGTAGGGTTAGTTCTCTCTCTTAGGCTTCCTGAAAGTTTTGAGATCCTAGCATTCAATACATTTATCATTATAAAATGTAAAAATGAGTTTATATGCATGGTATGCAACAATGGTCGTGTTCCATGCAAATGAACCTGGTATTTAAGCATATTATTCTTATGCAGTAACTTGACCTTACTGCACTCTCAATGAAATAACTCTAGATATACTTATCCAAATGACTTGATTTTTTTTAAATAAACTATACATATAGCGATATAACATAGACAAATTTTATATCAATATAAGGCACATAAAAAATGTAGTGAATTTTTTAATTTTGCCCAATGTCATCTCAGTCTCAGTAGGTCTTACAATCATGAGTATATCTAAAATTATACAATCCCAATTACAAAAATGACTTACCAATAGATGCATTTCACATATTGTACCATTTATCATGGTTCAAACATTGTCAAATTCTATCTATGAGGTTACCAAAATAAATCTCCCATCTCAGTGTGAGCAGGTTTTCAACTCATTGAGAATTAGTCAAAATAAATGAGCAATATCGCATCAACCATGACATATTTGGCAAAACTATTTTACAAACATGTAGATTAGACACGGATATACAACTTTAAAGTTTGGAACATCACTAAATTCCCATATATGAACATTAAATTCTTGAAAAATATAACTAAGAGCTGAGACAAGTTTCATCAAGTTTAGGGTCAATCACAATAAGAGAGGTATATCTCTTTCCACACAGTAAAGTAAGCAAAAAGGCTTCATAAAAATTTGTAGGGTATATAACCTTAAAAATTTTATATTTTGTACTTTGTCTAAATTAGCACGTAAGGTCATCAAAATATATAGAATTAGCTAGATAGAGGATATTTCAGTTCATTGTGAACTAGACCTAATGAATGAGTCATAACTCATCACACACACCAAATTAAGCAAAATTGTTTTACATTATAGATGTGGCATAAAGCTACGAAGTTTATAGTTTACACTTTCCCTAATTCCTCTTATAGGGTTATGAAATTACAGGTGCAACAAGCTACTCTAATAACAAAACAAACACGATCAGTTACGTTATTTTTTTTAAGCTATAAATTCCATACATGAGCTCCACCTCAAATACTCCATAATTCTTACTAACCATGCATGACTAACATGTAATGAGGAGGGAATTTAATGTGGGAAAAAGATAAATTAACTTACCTATTTCCCCAAAACTATAAAAGCTAGGGTACCTTATTAGGCATCTCACTATTCTCCCTTTCCTTCTTCTTATTCTTCTCTTTTTCTTTTCTTTATTTCTTCTTTAGCTCTCTCTTTCTTTTACTGCCCCTCACATTTTCCCTCTATATTCTGCACCTAAAGGATAAAAAATTAAATTTGTAAACTTATTATAATAAGATAGAATCATGGTATCTCACTCCAATTGGTTAGAAGTTCATTTCCCCTCTTTTAGTCCATTTTCTTCACTCATTCATCACCTCCATCCATCTTCTAATTCTTCATATGCTCCTTATACTTTTAAATAAGCTCTAAAAGACCATTATTTATGATGCCATAACATGCGCACAACATAAGATAATTGACCATGCAACTATACAAGCATTACATATATGTTCAAGTGTCCTAAATTCAGTAGTGTAAGTGTCATCGTCGTGTTTATCCAATTCACATATCTAAATGATTATTTATCCAATGCATATGTTCATGTGAGGTTGCAAATCATTTATTTAATAAATATGTTCATGTGAGAATGCCAATGAAAGAGGATAGGGATACTACATTTCTCCTCTTAAAAGAAGGGTTAAGGTTATTTAAAACAATTAGGTACCCCCTTCCCCCCCCCCCCCCCCCCCAGTTTAAATAGCATGTTCCCCTACTTCTCTTAATGTAAATACCTCTTATGTAAATACTTATGCATCCCTACCCCTCTATGTGAAGAATGATTATGTACATCCCAATTCCCTTACTAAAGGGATTTCCCTTGCCCTTGTATGTATATATCTTTCCAAAGAATGTAATATCAATTATTTATTGTAATAAGATAGTTCCTTTGTGTATGTTCTTTTGAGACTTTGACCCTTCCTTTGTATGAGGTGACTACATGCATTCTCTACCCCTTTTTGGTAGAAGAGTGAGATCACTCTTAGGGAAGAGCCTCTAGACCTCGTGTGTAGGAGGAATAAGGTTAGAAATATCTTATGCAAATGGTGTGTGCATATCACATATGTCACACACATATGCATCATACTAATATCCCTTATCTTGCAACCATCATAACTCTGTCCAAACCTTCATGGAAGAGCATGGGCAACTGACTTGCTAGGAAAGGGAAGATGCCAAGTCTGATCTAACAAATTTATCCACTTATATAACTAACCATACTACCAAAGATTTTGGATAAGATAATGGTTGACTTTAGTTGTATGATGGAAAAAATAATTATTGAGGAGATGAGCATGTGTGTTAATGAGATTATGTGAAAAGGAAATGCCTTTGCCAGCAAAAATGATAAAGGGAAAGCACTAATAGAGGCACCCCAACCTATGGTGATCGATAATAAACTATTTAGGATTAAAGAGTTTCATAAGAGCAAGCACACCAAGGAGGTAGGAAACACCACTACTGCTTTGGATAAACCCATAGAGAGTGAGAAGGAAAACACTTAATTTGATGACTTTATCAAGCAACTAGAGATAATTCAAATGGCCTTAAATGCTAAAGGCGTAGAAAGGGTACTAAATATCAAAGAATTATTTACTTGTAACCTGAAGTGCTTATAGCAATGGTATGAGATGTCATCATCATCCTTAGGGCATATTCTAGCAATGTTTAAAGAAGAGGCATAAGCCTAGTCCCCTCAAAAAGGGACACAACCAATAGGTACAACACTCAAAACCACACCCCAGCTAGGTCCATCGCTCTACCTCCTTCATGGTATGAGATGTCACTCTGAAAGGGGAAAAAAGTGAAAGGAAGCAACAAACATTCAATATATTAAAAAAAAAAAGAAAGAAAATATATTAAAAAAATAATAATAAATAACAATAAAAATGAGAAAAAGAGGAGGAGTATGCATATCAAGGTCAAATGGAAATCAGGAGAGGAGGAGTATGCATATCAAGGTCAGATAGAAATCAAGAAGAGATCATTGTAGCAATCTAAGGTAAATAAATACTTAATTCGTTGAAAAACATAACATTTTGTAATGTTCAAGTGGTCAAAATACATGATAAGAGTTTTGAAGGCCCAAAATGATTAGTCTTAGTGGTGAAGGGATTATTCAAAAAAAAATTATAAAAGTCACAAAAATTAATTCTTCATAAAAATTTGCAAAATTCCCAAAAAGTAGCTCAACAATCATAAAGGGACATTGTAAATACAACAACAATTTGTTCAAAGTCAACAAGCAAATTCTTAGAAAATAAAAAATAATTCTTAGAAAATAAAAAATAATTTATTTATAACTCATTTATTTATTTTAGGTAAGTGTCCTAGCCCCTCATAGATTGCTTTAAATTAATTTCACCAAATTTTCATGTAGATTACAAAGAAAAATGAAAGAAGAAGAAAGAATCACACGAATAGAGACAATAAATTATGCTAGCAAACATGAAATGGAAATCGCATCGAAAAATAAAAAAATAAAAGGTGATTGTCCTAGACCTATTCTTAAATATTTTTAAAAATAACCTAATATTAGCATATAAAAAGTGATTCCAAGGTAATGCCTAAGATCTATGGTGTTGGGAAAAGACAACCAAAAATTTGAAAATAACATCAAAGTGAGGGAAAAAGCACCTACCACTCTTGAGGTAGCTCCAGCTAAGTGACGATACATGTTGTAAATCGTCAGTGTGTCACTACACAGGGGAAAGTCTATCAGGATCATCTTTGCTATCATGTTGGCAAAGGGGCTCACTTTTGCAAAGCCCCACTAAGAACACAACCACTCCAAGGCATCGTATGTGGCAGTGTCCTCACCAAAAAACTCTTTTAAGACATTGAACATCTCATTGTCATTGAAATCGGTTATGCATCATCCTCTAAAAGGATAAGAAAACCTAAAGTGAGAAAGAAGAGAGAGAGATAGCGATAGTCCAAATGGGCCCAAGGCTTCCAAATAGGCTTACATAAGGGAGATGGTCTATATAGCTTAGAGAGGTCTGTATAGACTATCCTCCATATTATAGAATTAGGCTCCATCAAGTGGTCTATATAAACAACCCATTGTCTATACAATTGACTAAAAGCTGACAACCATATAAGGGGAATTAGACCTCCTAAGCCTAGTTACAAAAGATCTTAACCTCACTAAAGCTAAAACATGTCACTCTGGCCCTTCAAAATTACTAACAGACTACCAAACTACCCCCAACCCTACCAAAGCTCCATAATCCAACAGCCTAAATTGCTAGAAAAATGACCAAAATACCTATAAGCTCCAAAAAATACTAATTCAACCTTTTAAGCAATTAACATGAGTACTATAATCCCTCCAATTACAAAATCAACTGTTGATAGACTGCCACACGAGTCTTATGAGGTAAATTTGCACCCCTAGAGTCATTTGCATGCACTAAAAGATAGATGAACAACATTTGAGCCCAGACCTTTTTTTTTTTTAATAAAGTTAAGTCCCCAAACAACTAGAAGGGTCGTGGTAATACAATCTCATCTTGTAAAGCTAGAAAGACCAATATCTTGGAATGCTAGAAAGGTTAATGTGACACTAGTATCCACCTTAGTGGGTACCCTCAAGTAGCAAAACACCCTGTCAATAGGGCTAAGGCACTTCCCAAAAGATTCAAGAACATTAGTAGTTGTCAAAAGACAACTATAAACAAATCTGATGCAAAAAATATGTATACACCTTGTACTTGTTAAAAAGCTATTAGAACATCCTCAGTACTTGCTAGAAAGCTACTGAAGTCTATAGGAATGCCTAATACCTAGCAGAGAGCTATCAAAACAATCTCAGTACCTACCATAAAGTTGTTGAAGGCTATAAGAATGCCTAATACCTAATAGAGAGTTGTTGAGGGATATAAAACTCCCTTGGTACCTGCTTGAGAGCTACTATAACAAAATTAGTGCCTACTAGAAAGCGACTACAACATGCAGTATCTACTTGATAGCTATTGGAAGCACATAAAACACACTAGTGCCTACTAAAAAACTATCAAGATAAGCTTTAGTGCTTGTTCAAAAAGTTAGTATCTTTGCTAATGTTTACATTTCACACATTTGTTTTTGAGTCTCGCTCAAACAATCATTCTAAAAATGTTATTTTCCAAGCACCGTAAGGCAGGGGCAAATTATGAACATCTGATTTTAGGCCTCAAGATGCAAGCTTGATGATGGAAATCATATAAATTATCTCTTATAGTACAAGGGGAATTACTAAAGAAAAAGAATTAAGGCCTTATGAGACTTTGGAAAAACCCTAAGACCAAGCCCAAAACTATGCCCACTACATAGCCCAAGATGCATGCCCTATCTAGTGGGTTATACAACCTACTAAATTGGGATGTACAACCTACTTAGGCACGTACAACCAAGGTTTAACCCCTAAACCCTATAACATTATAAAACTGGTCCCCCTTAAACCTAAAGTCTATACAGCCTAGCATGAATGATGTACATCCCATCCTATGGTTCCATAACCTTTTAAAAAATCCTAATTTCAGAACTTTCATGGTCATATCTATGATTGGACACGAACAAGATACAACCAGAACCATTTTAAGCTTTAATGTACTCATCTTCTTCTATAACCACCAATATTTAAAAAGAAAAAGAGGCGTGGAGACCCTAGGGAAACTCTATCAAATTTTATCCATAATCATCATTTAGAGCAAAAACACTAAAGCCCTAACTCATTCCTACCATTCCTAATGTATAACAAAGCCTTGTCTTATAATTCCTTAAGCATTCCTAAGGTAGAACAAGGCCTTATCTTTAAATTCCTTAAGCATTCCTATGCATCTTGAAGGATAGAAATCAAATGGTGAGCCTCTGAAGACAAGATAATCATAAAAAGCATCCAAAAGTCCTCTTCCCCTTTTCTCTTCTTTTCTTCTTTTTTATTTTGAAAACACAAAAAACAAAAGTTGTACAGACTTTAACTAGTATGTACAATCCTCCTTCTAGTTTATACTACCTTTAAAATGGGTTATACAACCCTCTTTAGTCTTTGACATAGTCTATGAAATCTTATTCTTATCATTTGGATCTTTCCTAACCTTATTTTTTATGATGTTTAAAGGTTTAATTAGCATAATAGAAGAAGGCCAAAGGGCCTAGGATCCCTATTCACTTAACAAATGGAATTTTAAAAGGGTTTTAAATAGATTTCATGGTTCATTTTGTATTAATGTTTTTTATTCTTATATTTTATGTTTAAGGTGATGCTTCAAATTCTTTTTTTAATCCTTTTAGTAGTAACCAAGTGAGGGATTTTGCCACTCCTAAGACCTTAAGAGTCATATGGGGTTTGTTTATATTTTTGTTATAATATTGGACATGTGTTATGACCTATGGTTTAACCCTTCTTTGAGTGGCATTTTAAACTTCTTAATGGAAAGCAATGCATGTGAATGTTATGGTCTTTATGAGCAATAAAATGAGAGGGTTAATCAACCGTGGGATCTTTTCTATGAAGATTTCACTTTAGGCCATTGAAATCCTTTAAAGTGTTTGCATTTCATGTTTATGCTTTTTCATGTTTCATGGTTTATGAATTTATGTTTCATTGACTTTGTTACATTCTTCATGTGATGTCGGGATGTTTATGATTGAGAACTTAGAACTATGCTAGGTACCTTAACTTTTGAGAAATAGTAAAGTGTTGATTATGCTTTACTTATTTATCTTTGCTTTTTTATTTCCATAATTAATTACTAACTTGTTTATTTCTTATGGGGTATAGGTGTTTTGATTAAGTTAGACCATGAATGATGGTCTCCATGATCATCCTTAATGATTATGATATACGATGAATGATGGATATGCATATTATACCTTATGCCAAGTCACATGCCTTCATTCCCTTGGGATGAATATGGTTGATATGTGATGAATGTTGGATATACATGTTATAACTGATGTCATGTCACTTACCACCATTCCATTGAGATGAATATGCATGATATGTGACAAATGATAGATATGCATGTTATACCTTATTCCATGTCACATGACACCCCCCTCTTTTAAAATCAATGACTTGATTTGTTTGATTTGATGGCATTAGAGGCATGTTTATAACCATTAATTACACTAATTAATAACATGGTTAAATTTCTAAAAGTGAACCAAAGACACACGAAGGCTAAATCCCAACATTCGAGCGATTTGGAGGTGTCTAACCTTTTCCTTAAGCCATTCCTAATTTTTGAACTTGATTTGTAATAGGGCTAAGATAAACTAAGTCTTGGGTTCAAATTTTGCCTTACCTAAATTCTTGTCTTGACTAAAGTGAGGTAGCAACTCCATAAATTCCTATGGATGATACTCATGTGTTGTCTCACCTTGGTCCCCTAATAATCATCATTTTAGATATGAGGCTTAAGTCCTCAAGGATTCCATATTGATCCAATATGTGTAATAATTTTGGGTTATTACTAATATAAAGACCCTCATCCTTTCAATCTCTCGATGATGAATAAAAAGATGGAGTCACAAGTAAGATTCCATTTGTTTAAGCACAACCATGAGAAATCACTTAGTGCTCACATATTTTACAACTAATTCCTTCTAAATATTAATAATCTGACATCAATTTTTCATATGGAAAGGATAATTTTTCATATGGAAAGGATTACAGCAAGTGAATTTGTGTTTTATAAGGTTCAAAAGGAAAGAAAAGTGGCAAGAAAGCAAGAAAAGGCAACCTAAGTTTTAATTTTTAGTACCGCTTGGTATTTTAGGTATAACTCCCTCTATATAACTCCAAATGAGGTGATATAAAAGGCAATAGAAATCTAATACATAGTCCTACAATATTTATGTTTTGTACTCTAGCTAATTTATCCATCTTCAAGGTCAAAAATGGTTTACAACCAACCATAGTTGTGTTATATCCATACACGACTATGCTACTACAAGGCAAAAAATTCAGAGCTTGACATGACTAGAAGACATGGCCATGCCTAATTAATCAAGAAGGGGCATGACCATGCACCTAGCCATATGCCTAAGAAAGTAAAAAATAAGTTTTAAAAATCTTCTTCATTCTCTTCATTTTTTGATTCCCCAAGCTTCCTACTTAATAAATACCTCATGAACACTATAAAAAGAGGAAAACCCTATGAAATAAGATGGAATAAATAAGAAAAAAAACCACCCAAAAATTTAAGAAATCAATGAAGCAAGGGCTTAGGAGCAAAAAGGAGCAAGATGGTAACCATTCAAGAGCTTGAAGAATTAAAGTCCATGCCTTTCAACATCATTAGTTTGATTGTTTATTCTTCTCTTTCTTCACTTATGAGCTAATTTTCTTTATGTTAGGGATGTAGGTGGACCTTATTTAACTCTTATGATTTTCTAATCTAAGTTTTTTTATTTCATTCATCATTATGTTAGCAATCATTATATGGTTAGGCCTTTAATCATATTAAATTTTGTGAATTAACTACTAAAAAGTGCTTTTCATGAAATGGATCGTCAATGATTCCCTTAATATATTATGTGTTGAGAGACCTTAATGGTTTATTGTTATCATTAGCATCTTGCATTATTTGACAATAACATGATGTTTAACTATTGTGTTAAGAGATCTTTAGTTTAACTTATTTATATATGTAAAGTGATACTCGATGGAGATTAATTTATCACTTAAACGATTTGATAGTAACACTAGATGAATGAATCAATTAAATGAAAGATTAAAAACCATATGTTATTAATATATGAAGTTGAACCTTAAGCTAATTTATTTTATTAATTATTTTCTTTGCAATTACTTTGTTTATAGTTTAGTTAGTTTTAGTTCTTAACATAAACCTTCTCCTACTTATGATTTATAGATACTATAAGGAACATAAAGCTTAATACTTATTGTATGATCCTTATGGCAATGAACAATGTTAGGTGCCATAAGACCTTCTCCTTAAAAATTAAGAGAGATGGACTTTAAGTTTGGGTAGAATAAGATGATGGTATAATTACTAATATGTCTATCTTTATCACTACTTCTACACCACCTTTAGTAACTTCTTCAAGATTGACATCGTCTTCTACAATAACTTCTAATTTATCATCAGTGAGGACAATGGCTCTATTGTCCTTACATTTAAGGATGTCCACACTTAGCAGCTTCACCTCACTGATAGTTTCATTAAAGGGTAAAAATTATAGATTGTATGGGGCAATTGTGCTTCTTCTTTCTTCTTTATTTCTTGCCTTTACATATTTTATAATCTTAATGATGTGGTGTGCCATCATAAAAGCATTTTTATTATATGTTTGAGACTTTAACTACTCCATTAATAGTCAAGGTTTATCAAATTTCTTTTTTTAACCATATAAATAGGTAAAACAGGTGTTGGATACTGTTTCCATTATATTATGTGTAATGAATTTGTCACAATTCTTAGAGCATTGCTTTTAATCTAAAAAGCCTTACTATTGAAAGAGTTATAGTTTCATATTCCAATTGTAATTATCCACTAAAAATGATTCCTATCCAGTTTGAAAATGGAAGGTTGTTTTAAATACCTTTCCCCTAATACTTCTTTTTTTTTTAGTTAATACTTAGATCAAACTAACCCATAGGCTATCTAAGATGGTTATATGATCCCTGCATCTAAAGGTTTAACTACCTTTTTCCTTACTAATTCTTTCATGTTAGGATAAAGTCTTATTGAATGCGCTATATAAGGTCTATATTCATCATTCATTAAGATTTTACTTTATAGTAGGTTTATATTTGTCCTTTATTAAGATTTTATGCATGGAATGTATAGGATTAATCCTATTATTTTCTGTTATGGTCCACCCTAAAGTCTCTTCCTCAACACTTTTAACAACTTCTCTTATTATGTAGTTAACTCATTAAAGATTATGATAGGCAAATTGTTATCTTCTCCTAAAAATGCATATCTAAGTTGACACGGTAAGCTTTTAAGCTTTAGTTGAGGAGGCTTTAAAATAGAGGGAAGAGGTATCTCTAAGTATTTCTCATATTCTATGGGTTTAAGAAGAGTTAAAAAAAAAAAAAAAGGATTCCTAAGCAATTTAAAAGTGGTGGTACTTACATCATATATGTTGTCTATATAATAACTCTTAAAATCGCAACCTTCTCTAACTCTAGATTTTCTTCTTGTTACTAGAAAAATTCTTTAGTACATCCTTCTATCACATAAATCCTTAGGAACCTTTCTTCCTTTATGGGCTACTTGATGGTTTTAAACATGTTAAACACCATCTCTTCATCACCAACTCGCAAGATTAAGGTTCCATCATGAACATCTATAATACACAATCACTATGAGGGAAAAGTTAACCTAATAGGAAGGGATCTCTCTATCTCCTTCCATATCTAAAATAAAAATATCCATAGGAATTATAAATTTATTTATCTTAATTAGCACATCTTTCACAATCCCCTTTAGATACTAGATAGAGTGAGCAACTAATTATAAGGATATTCATGTTGGCTTCATCTCTCTAATAACTAATTTTTTAAACAATGATAAAGTCATTAAATTAATACTATATCCTAAATCACAAAGAGCCTTTTTCAAAAAAAAGACAACCAATATCTCAAGGAATAGTAAAACTCTTGAGATAACCCAACTTAAGAGGTAATTTATTAAAGAGAATAGTTTTGTATTCATTAATGAGTGTGACTCTCTCGTATTCCTCCATTATCCTCTTCTTTGAAAGTGTCTCCTTCATGAACTTGGCATACTTAGGCATTTAAGAGAGTGTTTACATAAAAGGTATGTTAATTTGAGTCTTCCTAAGTATCTATAAGAGCTTTACAAATTATTTATCCATTGCATGCTTTTGTAATCTTTAGGGGAAAGGAATGAGATGTACATAGGGCTTCACTTTCTCCTCCTTGGTGAGCTCTTGAACTTGTTATTCTTCACCTTTTCATTCTTGTCTTCTCCCACCTTTAAATTTAACTCTTTGTTGCTCCTTAGGGCAATGGCTTTTACTTATTTTTTGTTATTGGTTTTAAAGTTACTGATGATAGTTGTATGCTAAGTAACAAAAAAAAAAAACCATAAGTCGCAAGCACACAGGTCATAAGTAATTAAATGAGTACGAATAACATTCCCATGAGGATCAAGTTTAAGCACTAAGTATCTCGTGTCTTATATTATCTAGATCATCAATAATAAATGGCAATTGAAATGGAAAGAAGGAAAACAAAATTAACATGTGCAGCAATGTGAAACAATCAATGAAGAAGATTGGCTAAAGGTTCAACTTCACTTAGTGACTTTCCAATGGCTTCCTAATCTTTATTTAATTGGTTCAATCATCAATAACTATTTTCAAGCCACTATGTTGATCAATCAAGCTCTCTCAAGTATTAATTAACACATATAACATGTTAAGCTAAAGGTTACTCAACACAAAAGCTAGACATCATGCAATTGTCTTAATAAATGAGACTATAAAGATGGTAATGCTTTATTAGGATTTCTCAACTCATAATAAAAACAAGGGAACTACTAAAGGATCCGTTATATGAAAAGCACCTCTCGATAGTTGATTCAAGATACTATATGTGATTAATGACTAATAACATAAAACATTCAACAACTACTAGCATAAAGAATGAATGAAACTAAAAGACTTAGAATTAGGAAAACCAATATGAGTCACACAAGATCCATTTACAACCATACCCTCAAGAATTTTAATTTATAACAGAAAGGAAAAAGAAAAAGTAATAATTAATTCAATCTAAAGAATCCTTAAAGGTTAAGACTTCCAATTATGAGTTTAATGAGGTGCATGACCATGTGCTATTGTGATTACCCTTGGTTGCTAGGACATATGATCGACCATACTTTGAGGTCATGCGCTTTGGTTTTTCTCTGGTTTTTTTATGCTACCAAGGCACATGACCATGCACTTAGGCCACACAGTTGTGCACTGATTCTTTTCCACTTCATCTTTTTTTCTTTTAATTTAAACCTATGAAACATCAATAAGCATGCATTATGTCCATTAGTATACAAAATTATATGGTAATGCATGTACTTTAAGGAGAATTACACCATAAAAAACTAAGAATTACGATGCTAAATAAATTCCCCCAAACTTGAACTATTGTTTGTCCTAAAGCAATTATCTTTCTCATTAATGCAAATTCCAACAGCCCTTATGGTTAGAATTATGTCTAAGATTTCAAAGAGAAGATTTATATCAATTATAACTATGATTTTCATCAAACAAGTAATTGTACTTATGATAATAATAAGTTCAAAACTAATCAAGTTTAATTCACAATTAATTAAATATAATAAAGTGTTTATGTGACCATTTTCATTTACTAATCATGGCATTCATGTCCAAAGTTACATATGCATAAAGGTTCATTCATCATACATATATGTTAGCTAATGTTCAAGGCTAGTGATCATAAACTTATTCCTATCTAGATATATGTACATGACATAAGGAAAGAGAGAGTTGGAATTCAGCTAACGACCTATGGTCCATGTGTCTCTATGTAAAAGCCTACGCACAAAGTATCCAAACCTTATGCTTCAGTATTTGAAAAATATAATTACAATTTAGTAACTGTGACTTAATGGATAAAAAAAATAATAAGATTCTTATGGTACAACTAATAATAAAATATCATCAGGATACATTATA
This sequence comes from Omphalea diandra, assembly GCA_949677035.1. Classification (NCBI taxonomy): domain Eukaryota; kingdom Viridiplantae; phylum Streptophyta; class Magnoliopsida; order Malpighiales; family Euphorbiaceae; genus Omphalea; species Omphalea diandra. The sequence goes on from CATIWR010341109.1 coordinate 14,857, forward strand.
AGTATAGAATTGACTATGCAAGTGTAAATGCAATAGATTGATTTTTGTCATGACCTTGTAAGGCAAACACTACTCCCAAGCAAGTAGTAATGTACATGTTGATCGACCACCTCAGTATGACTACCATCAGTAATAATAAGAGCACTAGTCTAAATGCTCGACCTCATTACGGCCCTTCCCCCATTCAATAGGGGAATGTAGCCCAGTACCCTCTACAAATAATCCCTTTAAGAACTAGATAGTGTACCCCATAATTAATAGGTAGTAGAATGCTCATAATCCATAATTCGATAAAAAATATGAAGTCCTTAAGAGTGATGGTGACCTCACTGATCAAGGGCAGTTGAAAAATATGGGTTGTGCCTATCCACCACTCCACTAATGCATGCACCATCGACAGATCGATCCTTGGTATCTTATCGAGAAGCATCTGCAGGAAGATCCAGATCTTTGTACTCTTTAGATTGGTCATGACTCAGGACTGCAATGTATGACCCTATGACTCAGTCAGACCACTAAAGTTGGCTTCTTTTTAGAAGGAAATGATCCTCTAAAGAGAAAAAGTAAAAAGTAATAAAATTTATATATATATGGGTTATTTTGCACAATTATAATAACTCACAAGATAAGAAGGTAGTGAATCCTAATCGTTAGGTTTAAAAAATCGGTTAAACAACCACAAGCGAAGCATCAAAAGACTAGCAAGTCAATAGAATAATTGAATCAATTGTTTACAATCCTAAGTATGTATCTTATTTTTTCCATTGATTATTCTACTAATTAAATTTAATCATTCATTGTGCAGATTATGAAATAATGTTTAAGGTGCAAGCAAATTGAGGCAACAAACTAGTCCAACAAGCTAAAAATAAATTCCACTGAAAATAAAAAGTTTATAAGTTAACCCAATGTTTATAGGTAAAAATGAAATTTTAGGGTAGCACCTAAAATCTATAGTGGCAAGATAGACAGAAAGTAAATAAAATGGATAAGAGGGAAAAAGGACACCTACCGCTTCTAAAGCAGCTCCTGCAAGGTGATAGTATAAATTGTAAGCCATCAAAATGTCACTACATAGAGAAAAACCTAGGTAAATTATCTTCACAGTTACATTCTTCAGTGAGCTCACCAACTCAAATCCCTACTGGGATCGCAGCTAGTTTAAGGCATCAAGGGTCGAAAGGTCTTCGTCAGGAAACTCCCCAGCATTGAACATTTCATTTTTATGAAATCCATCCATATCAGTCACTTGAAGTTAGAATAGCCTAGTGCCTAGAGAGAAAAAGTTTAGAAAGGGAAGAGGAATGACGTGAATGAGGATGAATCATCTTCAGAGGCCTTATATAGTGACCCCAGGCTGTATAACCAAGAGCGGACTATACTGGGTCGAACCAAACTAGCTCTCTCCTTAGCCTAACAAGCCCGCCTCCTCTTCAGCCCATTGAGCCCAGTATCCCTCTCAATACCAATTACAACCAAATCACTAAAATACCCTTATTACTCTCTTAAGCTCAATTACAACTAAATCACTAAAATACTCTATTACCCTCTAAAGCCCAATTACAACCAAATTACCAAAATACCTCCAACTTCTTATCAAGCCCAATTATGATCAAATTTCCAAAATACCCTCAGCAACCTATCAAGTCCAATTACGGACAAACTACCAAATGTCCCTAGCTTTCCAAAAGATTCTATAGTACTCAAATTACTAAAATACCCTCATTCCTTTTAAAACACCTAAAAAACACCCCTAGCTTCCTAATTTAAGTTAGGCTACTAAGACATCCCTCAATCACAAAATTGTCCTCTTCAAGATATCAGAAGTATCTTTAACAAAAATTTCTTTCTTTTAAAAATAACAAAACCCAAGAAAGCACTTCAACATATAGGCCCTATGCCCATTACCAATAAAAAGAATAGACCCCAAGATAGCCACAGAGGGTACAAGGACATGGATTCAATTTTACCAATGCTATAAGGGTAGGAATGATAGGAGGACCATCTAGGTAACATCCTAAGCCATAATCATTAGTTAAAAGGACTAAAGCACTCCCAAAGAAGCACAAGAGCATTAACAACTATAAGAGACTGAATATCCAATGCCAAAACACTTGGTACCTACTAAAAAGCTATTATCCAATGCCAAAACACTTGGTACCTACTAAAAAGCTGCTAAAACCACTTAAATACCTATTAGAAAATTGTTGGAAAATTATCAAAACACTTGGTACCTAGCAGGAAGATGTTAGAATAACCTCAGTATTTGCTATAAAGCAGTTGAAAGATACATAAACCCTAGCACTTACTCGAGGGTTAGTGGAAGAAGATGTTTAACCTTAGTACTTACTAGAAGGTTGCCAGGAGACTTAGTAGCTATTCAAGAGCTACTAAGAAGAAACACCAATACATGCTCAAGGACTACTGGGAGAAGATACTTAACCTTGGTACTTACTAATGGGCTGCTAAAAGGCTTAGTACCTACTCAAAGGCTATTAAGAAAAAGCCTTAGTACTTGCTTGAGGGCTGCTTGAAGAAGATGTTTAACCTTGGTACTTGCTTGAGGGCTGCCAAAAACCTTAACACTTGCACGAAGAGCTCTTAAGGAAATTGTATCCTTTTGTATACTTTATCTAATATCTAACTTTATAATTAATATTTTGTTGTGTCTTAACTAACACCATTTTATCAAATGTTATTTTTTAAGCCCCATAAAGCAAGGGGCAAACTGTAAGCATCATATTTTTTAATCCTAAGATATAAGCTCGATGATGAAAATCAATGAATTTATTCCCCAAGATGTAAGGGGAAAAACCAAAGGAAGAGAAATATGACCTTGGAATACCTTGGAAAATCCCAAAACCAAGCTTAAAATCAAGCCAAAGCCCAAAACAAAACCTTAAAACAATCCTTATTAGAGGGATGTACATCCCACTGAAATAGGGATGTATAGCCTACCTAAAATAGGGATGTATAGCCTAACCTTAAACCCTAATACTTACAACCTTCTGGAATTAGTCCCCTATTTTTACTCTAGGGGTACGACCCTAAAATATAGATGTATAGCCAATTGTTGCTTGTACAACCTACCTGTAAACCCTTATTCCAGTATATTCATTTCCTTCTATGTGATTAGATTCATTTGTGGTGCAACTAAAACTATTTCTAGCACTATGCACTCACCTATCACCTATAAATACCTCATATTTTTTAAGAGAAAGGGAGGATTCAAAAACCATAAGGTTACTTTATAGAAATTACACCTTAAGAACCCTAAACATAGAAAGCCTTAAAACCCTAACTGAACCAATCATTTCTAAGGTTGAACAAAGCCTAAACATTTCGTTTTTATGTATTATATAAGCATCTTTAGAGGAAAATATCAAACTAGTGAGCCTTTGTGGGCATATAAACATATAAGGGCATCCAAAACACCCTCATTCCTCTTCTTTTACCCTTTTCTTTCTCTTTTTGTTATTTTTGAAAACCCAATATTTGGGGGGCTTTATAGCCTTTGTATAAGCTATACAACCCACCATCCTAGGCTACATAGCCCTAGTTTCCTAGGCACAGCTATGTGAAACTCCTCTTCTACTCATCTAGATTTTTTTTTTTTATCAAAGGCACTCTTTTGTGTTTTATTATTACTCTAATGGGAGAATAGGGTAAGGTTGGATAGCCAAAGAATCCTATTCCCTTGAAAATAGAGTCTTGATGGGTTTAACAATGATTTTCATGGCTTTTTTTTTTTAATCTTAATGCTCATTCTCTTTCATGTAGAGTCAATGATGGTTCTTAGTTTTGTTATATTCATTTTAGGGCAGTGACCAAGTGAGGACCTTGAGGTTCTAATGACCTTGAGAGTCCTTTTTTAATGGTTTCATTTGTGTTAGGAACATGTGAATAATATTTTGGCTCTTATTCATTTTTTTTATTTGCATACTAACCCTGCATCATGGTTAGCAATGCTCTTGGGTGCCATGCTCTTTAAGAGCTATATAAAGGAGGAGTCATCAATCCAACGACCCTTGCAAGTTGATGATGCCTTGGGCCATTAAAAATCCTATAAAATGCCTGGCATTACATATTTACGTCTTTAATTGCTCATGATTTATGCATAATGATTCTATTATATTATGATTTATGATGTTAAAATATGGTGACTATGGACTTAGATACATGTTAAGTACCTTGATTATGGAGTTATGGTATGGTAATCGTCATGGATCTTGCTTGCCTTTCTACATTTAATTGCTCATGATTTATACATAATGATTTTATTATATTATGATTTATGATGGTAAAATATGATGACTATGGACTTAGATACATGTTAGGTACCTTGATTATGGAGTTATGGTATGGTAATCATTATGGACCTTGCTTGCCTCTCTACATTTACTTTAAGATTTTCTTACTTCTTTGCTTTCATGTTAATTCATCATTAACTTATTTCTTCCTTTGGGTGTAGGTGGAATTATTTGGGATGAGGACATGTACTTGCACTTTGCCGATTTTTTCCATTATTGATAATCAAGAATGAATGGATGAATGCATGATTAGCCAATACCATGAATGTGTAATCTCCATCCCTTCTTATGATTGTTATATATGGATGAGATTCATGGAACCATTCCTTTAGTCATAGTGTATGACCCTATTCCCCTTTTTGGATGGTTATGCATGTGTGAATGGGTGATGATGTATGTAGAACCTTATGCCATGTCACATGATCCCTTTACACTTGAAGTAGATGACTTAATGTGCTTACGTGAATCATGTTTAGGTGTGTATTATGGGCACTAATTGGATTAATCAATAACTCATTTAAAATATTGGAAGTAAACCAAAGATGATGAAATGTTAGATCCCAATATCCAAGCAGTTTGGGGGTGCCTAACCTCTTCCTTAAGCCGTACCCAATTTTTGAACTTGATCTCTGATGGGGTAAAGATGAAATGGGTCTTCTAATTGACTTAGATTAGATTCAGAATTTGCCTTCCTCGAATTCTTGTCCTAACTAAGGTCGAGTAGGACTTCATATTTCCTTGGGATGGTACCAATGTACTATCCTATTTTGGTCGCCCTGATGACCACCATTTTGGACTAAGGGCTTTGAAATTGTGCAAGGCCTAAAAGGATCTCCTGATGGTCTAATCATATGCCACAACTTGGGGTTACTACCAATATAGAGACCTTTGTCCTCTCAATCCCCTATTGGTCAATAAAAGGATGGAGTTGCAAGCAAGATTCCATTTGTTTGAATGCAGCCGCAAAATTTTGAAGTGCTCACAACATTGTTTTACTAGTCATGGATATGTGACATTAAATAAATCATATAGATGCATGTTTAAGAAATATTGTATTGAACAAACCCATTATGAAAAACACTAAATGGATTAATAATTATAAATGATTCTCATGCACTAGTATTAACTTAATCCTCTTACTTGAAAATCACCATGGATTTCAATATGATGAACTTTATGTTTTGATAAAATCCAACTTTATCTTTAACTGGATGATTATACAATCTAATATTGGACATGAATTAAATTATATAGAGGATGAGTGATTGAGAAGGAATTTGTTCCTTGTATATTTATGAGAAATATGTCATTTGGCCCCTCGATAAGTTAGACTGAAGAGATTGCATGGCCATGCAAAAATGAATTGATAATGGTTATCAATGTCATTTTACATCGTCTACTTAGAGATCGAGAAATAATTGAACTATATAAAGATGACATGATCCATGTCCTATGTTTAATTGAGATATAATGTGAAAAAAGGATTATAATACTACTTATAAAACGGTTCAGGTTGGATCATTGACCTTCACATAATATGGGTAGTCATAATGTCTTACTATAGTCCACTTATGACTTGTGAGCCAAATTTTGTTTTAGGCCAATATCAATATTATGTGAACCTATAAGGTCACACACATAGAATAAACCCAAAGCAAAATTAGGTTTTACTACTCATTCTATTTGTAATTTAGATAATTATAGATATTATCAAAATTATTTTAGATATCTATTTTGTTCTAAAGGCTAAAATGAAGTAGGATATTATCTTATTTGTATCTTTTAAAATATAGAGTTAACATAAAATATCTTAATGGTTAAGATATATATATATATATATGTGTGTGTGTGTGTGTGTGTGTGTGTGTGTGTGCACATTTTAGGATTTTTTAAAACACATGGAACATTCATGTTTTTCAAAAAAATGTTTAGAGAAAGAAAAACCCTAATGCTAAAACACTTCCATTTTGGAGAAAGCCTATTCATGTGGATACCTACAAAGGACGTTCATCAATTTGGTAGCATTTGAATCCTACGATATACACTCTAAGCTTGAGGCTGAGTGTTTTTAGTGTGAACTCTCTCTCCACCTTCCATCAATCTCATCTTTCTTATTTGAATTGGTGAGGTTGCCACATCCCTTGATTCAATTTGATTAAATTTCTTAGGTCCTTATTGGAGTTCTATGTAAAAAAAAAAATTATTTTTTTCACTATAATTGTTTTACAAATCCTAACATACACACACACACACTTCATTTTAGTGCTTTCAATTTTAATTCGAGATCAAGATAGTTCCAATATGATTCTCAGTCTAGAGTTACATAAAGAATCAAAACCATCTCATTTATTTTATTCGCGATAGTTTGGTTTGGCATTTTACCATATGATTGGGATGATTTTTTTATTCAAAATTGGTATAATTTGGTTCTTTAATTTGATTCAAAATTCTTAGTGTTTTATGTTCAACCCCAGATATTAGAGCTAAGTCATGTTGAGTCTAGGATCATTAGGAAGTTTTATTTATTTAAGTCTTATTTTGCTTTTATTCTAATGTTTTCATTCTTGTAAAACTTTCTTTTACTTGACCACTTGTCCGGTAATATCAAATTCCTTACTACTTAAATATTTTTGTTTTACTTATTTGTTCTTTTTCATATATTTAGATTAATGTTTAGGGTTATTGGGACTATATTTATTGTCTTTATATTGTTAGTTGTATTACATTTGTTGACTATTTGATATTATTACAATAGTATTCTATTTTATTGTTACTTATTATAAGTGGCTATTGAATTTATAAATATGAATAAGAAATATTTGCTATTTATACTATAATTCAATATCATTCATTTGGATTATTGATTGTTTAAATCTTATAGACACTTGATATTGAATATATTATGAAAGTTTATAGAGTTATATAAAATTATAATGTATAATGAATTTATGTAGTGTTAATTAAATTAAAAATACAGTGAACTAAGTATGATTATATATGTATAAGAAACTAGAAGTTTTAATCTATGTATGCTAAGAAATTTTTAATTATTGGGCAATAAATTTAAGAATTTTTTTAATAGAAAAGTTATATTGATTTAAGCTCAAATGAAGAACAAATATTTAGTTTAGAAGAATTTATATGATTTATTATTTGGTGATTATTATCCCTCTTGTTTTAAGTGCAATGAGAGTTTTATAAAATTTATTATATGAAATTTATAATGATAATTCATATTGATATTTTACAATTGTAAGGATTAATTTTAGCAAAGAGGTGAAAATATAGCATGAAGAAATTTTATAAAATTGATATTGTAATTTAAAAATTATTTAATGGTATTGTATATTGGTTAGAAATAAATTTTACGAATGAAAAAAAAAAGAAATATTTAAGATGAATTTTCACTTAATAATTACTTTATTCCTTAATTATTTAAAGGTTATGTAGAAAATTGATGCATACTCTATAAATGATATGAATATTATTTATATTACAAGATTGATAACTTGATTAGTATAGAAGAAGTTCTAGTTGTTTTGGAGAATTTGGATTGTTGATAGTAACTAATAATTATGTGATTAAACTATAAAGAAAAATCGAATATATTGTAATTTCATTTATTAATTCTATCATCACAAAAGATCATTGGTGGTTATAAGTAATAAATTTTACATTGGAAGATAATAAACATATAATATAATTAGTCTTTATTTTATAATTAGTATAACTGATTTTAATATTACTTTGATGAGATTAAAGTAGATTAACAAACATTAAAATTTGGGTGTAATAGAATATTAAGAAATGAATTTAATTGATATGTCATGCAAATAATTGAAGTGCTACTTGTTTTGAAATCAAAAGTGGTTGTGGAAGGAGATATTTTTTTTAAAAAAATTAATTTTATATTTTATTTATTTATTTAGTAATTTTAAAAGAATTAATTATTTAGTTTAAGCAATTATTGAAATAAATATTGACTGATGAATATGAATTTTAAAATCATTCAATTCGAGAGATTCTTTAATAGTTATTTAGTGAAAAATTAAATTTATAAAAATAAATATAGTTGGAAGTGGTCTAACATTGAAAGTTTTAAACATATTATTCTAAATATAATTATTACAAATTTGAAGATAAATTCTATTTCAAAGAAAGATAATCTAGCATCTCTAATTTTATTTTTTTTTTAATGATAAGTTAAGTTTAATAATTTGGACCATATAAGTATTTTTGTAATTAAATGAATTGGTAATTTCAAAGATGAAATTATGAGCAAATGGCATGGTCTTCAAATCCTTTGAATCCTTAATAGAGGTAACCTTGCCAAGTCACTCCTTAGGCGGATAACTCAGAACTTTCTTCATAAGTTCCTCGTTAGTAAATTTCTTCCAAAGAGCCTTAATTCCTCTAATAATTTTAATGAACCGATCATATATTCTTATGATTGTTTCATCAGGCTACATAAGGAATGTTTCATACTAAAAAATAAGAGTCTTCATCTTATTTTCCTTGACTTGAGTTTTTCCCTCACATGTAATGTCCAAGGACTTCCAGATTTCCTTAGTAGTAGACTTCATGCTCACCTTATTATACTCACTACTATTTTAGGCACAAAATAAGTGGATGGCCTTATCATTTTAGTAACTTGCCTTTTTTCTTTATTAGACATCTCATCAATGTCTTTTTCTACTTGAGTCCAATCAGTAAGTATTTTTATTAGAGTGTATGGACCATTCCCTATAATTTTCCTCAACTTAATAGATTTATATGTGAGAAAGTAATATATTATGCTTTTATAATACTAGCAGTATGTTCTATTGAAGAATAAAGGTCTCATAACTGATTGCCTTTTTGGTCCATGCTCATTTTGGGCTGCGATGATCATATCCCTCTTTCACTTAAGCTTTAAAAAAGGTCAGGCTCTAATACCAATTGTTGAAATGAATGGTAGATGAGGCAACCCAAAAGTGGGTGAATTGGGTTATAAATAAAAATGTGAACATACAAAAGATAAAAGTAATCACATAATCAACACAAAAGATTTATAGCGGTTTGGCAATGTGCCTACTCTACTCCCTAAGTTTCCACTTAGGCCTTTCTATTCTTTTTCCAAGCTCAAGAACAAAACCTTCACTTTTATAGGCTAAGGAAAAACCTTCATTTTTTAGGCTAAAGGACAACTTTCACAATCATTATTTTTTACAAGGAACAAGAGAGCCAACATTACCCCTTAGTATTTTTCTAGGTATAATACCAACCTTTACAACCATAAGTAATGATAAACCCAAGCTATGTCAATGGCTCTCCATTAGGTAGCAAATACACTTTTAGTGCTTAAGAAAACCTATGCTCAAATAAGTAACAAAAATTATCCTTACTCTACCCAAATACAAAAGCAACACTAAAAGTTTGCTCAAAGAGCTTGCTAAATGTTTACAAGTTGTTCACAAAGTTTCATCAATCAATTTAGTCTTTAGAAAAGCTCCTTATATACCCAAACTAAAAAAGTAATCGTTTAAGTACATGGAGTTAAGTCTAAGATCTTTTCTTCAAAACTAACGGTTAGAGGAGACAACACCCATTGTTTCTCATTAACGCTTGTTAAACTTGTAACGAATAGCTCCGACGCCCATTGTCAATCTTTCATGCCCATTAATCTCAACTTCAACACCTATTGGCTCATAATCAATTCCTATTATGGATTTTCCAAAAAGTATGAACTTGATGCTCTATTCTTCAAACTCTTACAAACATGCTTCAAACACCCATTAAGTAATTCACAATGCCTATTGAAAGCTCCTTCAATGCCTATCGAGAAGGGTTGATGCCTATTTTGAGTTATAAAAGTTTTAGCTAAAGTTAGAGCACTTTGTAATGCATGTTACAAATATGCAATGCCTATTACTGGATTCAGATCAACATTTATTGCGAAACCACAATTTCTATGGCAATGTCTAGTATGCAAAGATCATCTTAAAACACTTTTCCAATGCCCGTTGCGAGGTCCAAAATGTTTTTAGGCATCTACAACACTTAGTCAAAACTCATTAAGCATTCTCCCAATACCCGTTGAAGAGTTTAACATCCCTTGTTTATTCTTCAATGCCAGTTGAATTTGCTCAATGCCTGTTAAAGACTTGCAATGCCTGTTGGAAAGCATTATCACATCATTTTCCCCATAATAAAAAAACACTAAAATACAAACACTATAACTTCTCAAGGTTTTGTCATTATTTTATTATCATTCAAAACATATAATTCAAAGTAGAAAAGTAATGTGAATGCATTGGGGTCAGATGTTCTTCAAACATTTTTCCCCTTAACACAACATCGAGTTCATTTGGTGACCTTCTAACGGTTCCTCAATCTTTGCCCAATGGGTTCATTCATCATGTGCTATTATTGAGTCACTATGGTGATTAATTAAACCCTCTTAAATAGTAATTGACATACAAGAGAATGTTATGCTAAAGGTTCCTCAACTCAAAAGCTAGACATGATGCAATTGTCTCATAAAGCAAAACAATAAGGATAGGAATGGTTTATTAAGGTTTCTCAATTCATAATAAAAACAAGGGAGCTATTGAAGGAACCATTCTATGAAAAACCATCTCTCGATTGCCAACTCACATAACTAAGATGACTAATGGCTAATTAATCAAGCATGATACACTCAACAATTACTAGCATAAAAAATGAAGGAAACCAAAAGACTTAGATTAAGGAAAACTAATGTGAGTCATACAAGATCCATTTACAACCTTAACATAAAGAAAATTAGCTTATAATAAAAGAAAAAGAAAAGGAAACAATGAAACTAGTGATATTTGTTGTAATAGACTCCAATCCTTGAAGCTCTTGGATGATTGCCCCCTTGCTCATCTTTGCTCTTGAACCTTTCCTTAATTGATTCCTTAAATTTTTAGATAGTTATTTGATGCCCTAGATGTTCCCAATTCATAGGGTTTTGTCTATTCAAATAATGCTTTTGAAGTGTTTATTAAGTAGGATGTTTGAGTGATTGAAAAAGGAAAATAATAGAAAAAATTAAAAATTATGCATGACCATGTGTCTTAAAGTGCATAGCCATGTATTTTTGTAATTCCATGTGTTTCAAAGGATGCATTGTTGTGACTTGAAGGCACACAACCATGCCTTTCACGTGCATAGTCGTGCGTCGAGGCTGTGTGTTCTGGAAACATTCTACCCAACTTGAATCTTAGGTACAAGGTTGTGTAGCACAACCATGCTCACTTTGCAAACCATTTTTTACTTGAATATGGTCAAATTAACTCAAACACAAAATATAAAATTTGTATATATATGTTTTAGCTTTCTAATGGCTCATAAATCATTCTATTTAAAGTTATGCCCAAAATACCAAGTAGTTCATATCATAGGACCCTTTTTGTTTCCCCTTTTGTAGCCTGATCTTTCCTTTCTTTCTTTTACTTTTATTTTGTTATTTCATATTCTTCTATTCTTATCTTCTTTATTTTCATTCATCATCATTTATTTTTCTTTATTTTTCTATCTATTTTCCCTTTTTTATTTTTTTTTAATGATAAGAATGAATGATATACATATGAGCAGAATATCAATTTGCCACCCCTAAACTTAAATTGATCCTTATGGTGTAAAATATAATAACAAATGAGCCCTTTTTGCAAATTTTTCAAATATGCACATATATGATGCAACATACAACACATTAATATATAACCATATCCTAACACAATTTTTTTGATAATGGAGGTAAAAGATCATTTAGACTATATGGTTATAATGAGGGTTATGGTTTGAAGAAAGTAAAGGCTAATTATACTCATAAGTAAGTATCTACTAAGGCTTAAAAGGGGATCAATGTAAATCAAGGTATCGATAGGGAATAATAGGCAGTAAAAGAGTGCCTTAATCATTCCTTTTAAATTATTAAGTATAGGATTTTGTGGTGAAAGATGATTTAGTAAGTGTCCACTCGCCTAAGTCATGCATAATTATCAATTTCAATTTCAAAATCCATATTGCACCAAGTTTATTCAAATATTCTATGTGCTAATTAACTATAAATCAAACATATTAACCAAGATCAAATCATTATCAAATCACAAACATGACCCTAAGAGATCCTTTACAAAAAATATCAATTCCTTCTCCTTTTGGCTCCTCTACAAAATTATCACATTCTCCATCAATGATAGGGGTGATGAGAATAAAAAAGTATTTCAAAAGGATCTTGCTTTCCTTTTATTGCCTTACTGATGCGAATGAAGTTGACCTTTGAATCCTTAGCGCAAGTCCCAAGCTTTAATTCAAATATCAAACAATATAAATTTTAAATCCCAATTAGACCTTTAGAAAACTTATTTATAGGAACCCAAATTATAAAGATTTAAGAGATGTTAATATCAACCTTAAATTAACTAAGTAATTTAAGACCTAAATTAAACAAGTTTGTGAAATTATTAAGAATTCACTTAACAATCTCACCAACTCCTATTATAAACTTAAGAAAAGAATTAACTCTCATAAGCATGTTTACTAAAAGAAATATTGTTCATTCATTCATTCCTTTGACCAAATATGTAACATCCCCATCCATATTCATTGGCATTATCGCATGAACATATTCATTGCATAAATGATATGAAATCCTACATGAACATATGCATTAGATAAATGGTCATTTAGATACGTGAATTAGATAAGCATGACAATGACACATGCACAATTGCATTTGGGACACTTGAACATATATGTAATATTTATTAGTTGCATGACAATTGTTTTATGTTGTAGGCATGTTATAGTATCATAAAAAATGGTGTTACATAGCTTATTTTAAAGTATAAGGAGCATCTAGGAACTACGACATGGATGGAGGTATTTAAGGAGTGAATAAGAAGGGACTAAAAGAAGAAAGTGAACTTCCAACCAATAGGAATGCAATACCATGCTTTTGTCTTGTTACAATAGGTTTACAAGTGGAATTTTTTACCCTTTAGGATAATAATACAAAGCTTAGATGTGAGGTACAATAGAAGAAAGAGAGAGCTAAGGATGAAAGAAAGGAAAGAAGAAGAAAAAGAAGAAAAAGAAGGATAGGGAGAAGAGTGAGCTGCCTAAGGAGGGAGCCTAAGGTTTTCTGGTTCTAGAATAATAGGCAAGTTAATTTATCTTCTTCTCAAATGAAATTAATTCCTTATGACATGTTAATCATGCATGGTTAGTGAGAATTATGGAGTATTTGAGGTAGAACTCTTGGATGGAAGTTAAAAATTCAAAAGAACAAAAGCTGATTGTGTTAATTTTGTTATTAGAGCAGAATTTTATACCTACTAGTTCATAACCCTAGAAGAGAAATTAGAGAATGTGAAAAATATGAAATTTGTAGCTTTATGCCTCATTTGAATTTATATGAGGTTCTGCTTGATTTGGAGTGTGTAAGGAGTTATGGCTCCTTCATTAGGCTAGTTCACAACCAATCGACATCACCTCAGTCTTTCTATTTTTATATATTTTGATGGCCTTATGTTTTGATTTTGAGAGAAGTGTAAAACATGAAACTTATAGGGTTATATCCCCTCTAAACATCTATAAAGCATTTTGGATTGATTTTTTGTGTGGATAGAGATATGACTCATTGATTGGGACTGACCCTATATCTGGATGAAACATCACCTGCCTTTTTTTCCAAGATTTTTATAGCCATAGATTAGGAATTTTAGTGATGTGTTAAACTTGAAAGTTGTACATTTATATATTATATATATGTCTGTAAAATATTATTGCCAAATTTTGTATGTTTGTTGAGATATTGCCCCTTCATTATAATTGATTATCATCATGTTGAAAATCTGCTCACCCTGAGATTGATCATTTGTTTTGGTGATTTTATAGACTGCATTAGACAATGAGTAAAACATGAAAAATGTTACTTTATATGTTTTATAACTGATGGTACATCATTATTGCAATTGGATTTGTATAATTTGAGATACACCCAATAATGTAAGACCTACTTAGACTAACATGACATTGCAATAAGGCAAAATTTAAAAATTCACCACATTTTTTGTGTGTTTGATAGTGGACTAAAATTTAAATATGTTGTATCATTATGTGTCTAGTTTATTATAAAAAAATAGTCAAGTCATTTAGATAAATATATCTAGAATTATTATTGTGAGAGTATACTAAGCTCAGGCTACCATATAAGGAAAAACATGCATAAACACTATGTCCACTTGCATGGATCATGCCATAGTTGCATACCAAGCATTCACAATCATTTTGGCATACTTATAACCATATATGTATCATATTTTAGGATCTCAACACTTTGAAGAAGCCCTAAAGAGAGTACCAAACCTACCATAAAGGTTGGTTACATCAAAAGGTGAGTAAAAATGATAATTAGATTCTAATGTGTATATGTGTGATAATTTTATGATGTATATGTGATTGAATTTTTACCTTTTACACTTGAATACATTTCAAGCAAGAATTATATTGTCTTAATGATTACTTGGTATACCATTGTTATGAACACTTGCATATGGAACTAAATGGATGTTATGACCGGTTTGTCAAACACTTGCAAATCATACGGAATATGGACTAATATGTCCCATTGGCACATGTTATGGATCAAATGGTTCACTTGTTAAATGCAAGCCAGTAAAGTGAAATGTCACTTGAATAACATGAATTCTCAGGAGCAGTGTTTGTCTTGCAAGGTGACGACATAAAAATAAATCTATTGCACTTACACTTGCGTAGTCAATTATTATATTTGTAATATATCCTGATGATACTCTTATGTTGGTTGTGTCATAAGAATCTGACTATTGCTTTTATTCATTAAGTCGCGACTCACCAAATTGCAAATTTTTTTTAGATACTGAAGCATAGATTGGACATTTTGGTGCTTAGGGTTTTGCATCAAGACACATGGACCACAGGTCATCAGTTGAATTCCAACTCTCTCTCTCCTTTTGTCATGTACATACATGTAGCTAGGGACCAATTTATAGTCACTAGCCTTGAAATTAGTTAACATATATGTACATTAAATACATGTTTGATTGTGTACGTATAATGAATAAAACCTTTATGCAAATGTATTTTGGACATGAATGCTATGAGTTTTGTAAATGAAAATGGTCATTACAAAATATGAAGGGCTATTTATAGCTTTTACAATGCTTCTAGAAAACCATAAGCAATACTTCCTATTTAGGCCTTACATGCTTGGCCTAATTTTTCCTATTTTATTTAAGAAAAAAATATACTCTTAAGCTAACTAGGAAATAACTAAAAGATACATCAGATATCTTCCTAATTATAAAAAAATTTTCTTGCATAAGTAAATAACAAAAGGTTCCTAATTAGAGAAGAAGAAGATTTTGTCTTAATGAAGAAATCTTGAGAAGAATAGGAAAATCTTGCCATCCAAGCATAGTCTTACAATATCATTGACTTAATGTCCCATCTTCCATGCTTGTTAGAATTAGGCCTCCAAAAGGATGTCTTGGTTGATTGTTATACGTCATGGGCCTCTCCGTATGTTGGGCTCTAATTGATCAAGTTGAAAGCTTCCTTTGAAGAGTCTAAGCTACCATCTCCTATCATGCATCATTTATTTTTCTTGGCTAGTCCAATGGTAATTCCTTATTGCATGAATGCCACAATTGCATCTTGGAACTTTTGAGCCTTCCCCTTGTGATTGGACCTTGAAGTTGAAGTGGATCTTTAGGCTTGCCTTGGATATTTGCATCATTCCCTCCTTCCTCAAGAGAATTCATCCTTGAATCAATACCTTCATTAAAGTCAAAAATAGATAAATCAATAACATTAAAAGTAGCACTAATATTCTAATCAATATGCAAATCTATCTTATAAGCATTATCATTAATCTTCTCCAAAACTTGAAAAGGTCCATCAGCCCTAGGTTAAATTTGCTCTTTCTACGATTAGGAAAACTTTCTTTCCTAAATTGTACCCAAATCTAATCATCAAGTTCAAACATAAGTTTTATACGCCCTTTATTAGCATGTCTAACAACCTATTCATTCTTTTTTTCAATGTTCATATGAACCTTCTCATACAAAGATTTAACAAATTCTACCTTCTTTTTCCCATCTCCATCTAATGTCATATTCATAAGAAAAGGAAGTAAATCTAAAAGACTGAAAGGAACAAACCGATAAGCAATTTTAAAATGACAATCATGTGTAGATGAATTCATACTATGATTATAAGTAAATTCAATATGTGTCAAACATTCTTCCCATGTTTTCAATTTCATTTTAATCATCACTTGGAACAATTGTCCTAAAGCTTGATTCACAACTTTTGATTTGTCCATCAATTTGGTGGTGACAGGTGGTAAAAAATAAGAACTTAGTTCTTAACTTTCCCCATAATGTTTTCCAAAATGAACTTAGAAATCTTGCATCCCTATTGCTAATAATTATTTTAAGCATACCATGTAATCTCATAATTTCTTTGAAAAAAAAAGTTTGCAATATTAATGGCATCATTGATTTTAAGACATGTAATGAAGTGTGCCATTTTAGAAAATCTATCAATCATAAAAAATAAAAAAGGAATCATTACCTGTTTTAGACCTAGGCAATCCCAAACAAAGTCCATTAAAATATCAACCCAAGATATGTCAGGAATAAGTGAAGGCATGTATAGTCTATGTGGTTTAGACTTAGCTTGTCTACATGCAACACATTTATCACATGTATTTTAAACAACTAATCACATATTTGGCCAATAAAAATATTCATGCAAAACATCTAAAGACTTTTATACCCCAAAATGCCCCATCTGGCCCCCTTCATATGCCTCTCTCATAAGCAATTCACATAAGAAGCAATTAGGCACACATAACTTATTATTCTTAAATAAGAACCCATCATGCTTAAAATACTTTTCATAAGCAATCTAAAGTCATGGTCTTGTTCATAGTACTACTCCTTTATGTATTTAAATCCTACCAACTTAGTATCCAAATTAGAAAGACAAACATACCTTCAAGATAAAGCATCAACCATAATATTTTCATTACCTTGTTTGTATCTTATGACATATGGAAAATACTCTATGAACTCACTCCATTTGGCATGTCTTTTGATGAGCTTTTGTTGCCCTTTTAGGTACTTTAAACATTCATGGTCGGTATGGATAACAAATTCTTTAAGCAATAGGTGTTGTTGTCATGTTTGTAATGCTCTTACTAAAGTATGTATCTTTTTATCATTGGTTGGCTAGTTTAAGGACACTCTATTACGTTTCTCACTAAAATAGGCAATAAGCTTTCCTTTTTGCATGAGCATGGCTCCAATTCCTATACTTAAGGCATCATATTCAATTTGGAAGGTATTAGAAAAATTAGGCAAAGACAATAAAGGTGCACTAGTTAATTTAGATTTAAGTAAAGAAAAAGCATTCTCTTATGCATTTCTCTATTGGAAGCCAACATTCTTTTTTATCACTTCGGTTAGTGGCATGGCTATGGTGTTTAAATCCTCGACAAATCACCTATAAAAGCTCACCAATCCACGAAATGAATGCACATCTCTAACATTCTTTGGCATAGGCCAATCCTTGATAGACTTGATCTTGTCATCATTTACCTCGATCCCTTGCTCAATTACCATAAAACCTAGGAACACAACTTTGTTTGTACAAAAAGAACAGTTCTTAATGTTAGCAAATAACTTTTCCTTTCTCAAAACATCAATATCTAAATTGACATGTTTAATATGATATTCTAAAGATTGAGAATATACAAGAATGTCATTATAATACGCAATCATAAACTTTTTAAGAAAGGCTCACAAAATGGTTCAATAATCTCATAAAAGTGACAAGTGTATTAGTGAAACCAAAAGGCATAACCATTTACTCAATAAACCATATTTTATTTTGAAAGTAGTTTTCCACTCATCTCTCTTCCTCATCCTAATTTTCTGATATCCACTATTAAAATCAAATTTAGAAAACATTTTAGCTCAATGTAATTCATCAAGCATATTATCAAGCCTAGGAATAAGATGTTTATATTTGATAATTATCTTATTTATAGCCCTATAATCAACACATATTCTCTAAGTTCTATCCTTTTTAAGCATAAGTAAGATAGGAACAACACAAGGACTCACACTTTCCCTTATTAAACCTTTATCCATTAGCTCATCAATTTATCATTGAAGCTCCTTCATCTTATAAGGATTACTTTTATAGGCTGGCCTATTTAGAACTTGAAAGCTTGAAATGAAGTTGGTTTATTGTTTTATTCCTTTCAATAGTGGTAATCCTTTAGACATCTCTTCAGGAAATAAGTCACCATAATACTATAAAAGATAAACAAACTATTGGACTATGGTAGTTAACCCAAGTCTTGGACCTCTTTTGATCTTGACAAAGGAGATTGATCATGTCTAATATCTCAAATTAGTGTTATTTTACAGCCTTTAGTTTTTTTTATCTAAGTTGGAAGTTGGATGAAGCTCAAAAATCTTCAAGTATGAAAAATGACTTCTAAATCGCTACTGCGATATGTGAAGAAGCATTACTAGAAAGCAGATTGGCGAAATCGCAGAGCTATTCTCGACTGCGATTCATCCAAATGAGAAAGTCAAAAATTGACAGACGAAATCGCAGTGTATGTCACGCCCTAGTCACGATTGCAAATTTCGAAGTGACTCAGGAGGGAAGCAAGTCCACAGTCACAGCATGACACGTGTTCCAGCAGACTGTTGGAAGTCAAAATTCGCAAAGACATTTTGTTAGTAGTTACCGCAAATTTCAAAGAAGAAGATAACCATTTTTTGCAGACAAATTCGCATTCTCTGTCGCGTCTTATACAAGAAAGCTCGCGACCGTGACTTTGAAAGTACGTAAAAAGGCAATGGCTATATTTTCCTAGTGAACTAATCAGAAGCTGCAATGTGGACTAGCCGTTAGACACAAACAGGATTTTCCTTCATAAATTTGAATTTCGCGATCGCTAATGAATAGTAGCGACCGCGAATTGAGACTGTCAAGCATTTAATACATAATCTGTCAAGCATGTCTCAAAGATTTTATGAGCTATGTTCTGCAACATCTCTTTGGTGAAGTTTGGGTATAAATACCCTACCAAATAGCCATGAATAAGGTTATTAATAAAATTATTACAAGTCATTAAAGCTCTCAATCTTTGCTACTCATTTTCTTCAATTTTCTTTATTAAATTGTAAGTGTTAAGTGTGAGCATTAAACACCAAGTTGTAAGGTTGTAGTGTTAGCCGGTAAAAACACTTCAAGTAAGGTTTAAGTGTGAGCCTAGGGAAACACTTGACTGAGGTTGTGTGTTAACCTAATAACACATTATTGTGAGGTTGTGTGTTAGCCTAAAAACACATTGTTGTAAGATTGTGTGTGAGCTATCAAAACACAAGTTATACAATTGGGTGTGAACTTGAAAACACCTTAAGATAGTGAAATACCCAATTGGTAAATTGGGCAGTGGACATAGGGTCGATTATACCCAAACCACTATAAATCGTGTCTCCATTCTACTCATTTTTCTTCCCCTATTCTTTGTCTTTGAAATTTGTATACACCAATTCAACCCCCCTTCTTGGTGCCAAGGGACAACACAAACACATTAGGCAAGGAAATGGTTAAGTCGTTAGTAGAAAAATAAGCTTCTTTGTATAACATAAAAAACATGGGTGTTTAAGCCAAATAGGCTTTCCACACATCTTTCTCTTTTACATAAAATATTCTTTTCACACCCTATCCTTTTGCATGCCCCTCTCTTGCTTTTTGGGCATCCATTTTTCTATTTTTTACCACTATAATCTCACACCCTTTTTGGTTTTCTTTCTACTATCCTTTTGTCATGCTAATTTTTCTTTTTTTTATTTATGCACATTTTCTCTCTCTTAAGACTTTTTGATCTTCATAGATTTAAGGAGATAAAGAAGATAGTACAATGTGTTTTTCCTCAATATCAATCTCAAAAAAATTAGTAAACCCATCATGTTATGCCCTTTCATCAAATTGCCATAGACGCCTTAAAAGTATGTGACTAGCTTACATGGGTATAACATCACATAAAACCTCATCTTTATATTTGCTCATTGTAAATGCAATCTTAACTTGCTTGGTTACCTTAATTTCCCCATTCTCATTTAATCATTGCAAGACATAAGGTTTACGATGTTTCAAGGTTGGCAATCCCATCTTTTTAATAAGATAAGTACTAGTTGCATTAATGCAATTACCTAATCAATTATACCAAGACACAAATGGTCATTAATTCTACACCTAGCATTAAAAATGTTTTCCTTTTACTCTTGATCATTTTTAATAAAGGCATTTAAAGAGTGTATAGTCATAAAAATTTCTTTACTTATTACCTTGTCGAAGTTCTCAAAATCTCCCACATAACTAACATATTCTAATGGAGGCATCTTTTGGTCATTTTATACTTCATCATCTTCATCCTCACTTGTAATTTGCCATCTTTAAGCACAATGGTCCTTTTATTGGGCCATTCATTGGTCATATGTTCCTTCCCTTGGCACTTGAAACACTTTATAAAGTTAGCCTTACTATATGTTGTTGATTTGGCCTTGGTTGGATAGTTGGTCTTTCTTCCTTCTTTCTGGGTTATCTTAGGTCTACTGACAGGCTTATCACCAACTTTAAACTTGTTAATCCTAAAAGAAGATAAATTAGGCTTAGAGAGCTTACCCTTTTATTAATTTTCCATACTGAGGGCTAAATGGTACAAATCCTCTAAGTCATTGTAGGGCCACATCTCCATCTGATTTGTAATGGCTTTGTTTAAGCCCACTAAGAAACCTTTCCATTATTTGATCCATGGATTCTTCAATTCCATCCCTAATTGTTGTCACCTCAAGCTCTTGGTAGTATTCTTCCATACACCTAGCACCTTGTACAAGCCTTTGCAATTTGTTGTGCAAATCCTTGTAGCAATGGTTAGGTACAAATATTTCTCTTATAATTCTTTTAATTTCTTCCCAAGTACAAATAGGATCATCCCCATATCTTTTTTTAGTATATTTTAATTAGTCCTACTAACCAATAGCATAATATACAAACTCAATAACACCAAGCTTAATTTTCTTTTACTTACTATAGTTATGACAATCAAATACAAAATCTACTATTTTTTCCCATGATAGGTATGCCTTGGGATCACCTTTGCCATTGAAGATATGAATCTTCATTTTGATACCACTAAGATTGTTATCTTGCTTGCTTGATTTTTAGGAACTTTCATAATGTGAATAGCCTTCCTCCTCATTATGGATGAATTTTCCATGCCTTGGTTGTCTATAATTGGTGTGGGTATTGTTGGAATTGGAGACATTTTGAATGCTCCAAAGTTGCTCTTTTGCCTCATTATACTCTTATTGCATAAGGACCATAGTAACTTGCATAGCTTTCATAAACAACTTCCACTCCAGATCATCTTTAGGTTCTGCCATGGTTAGTATAATAACAAAATAAAATCCTTGCAAACAGTCTCTTATGTGTTTACACTCAATTGATGGTACTCACACTTGTGTTTAACTCAAAATTGGCTTTTACCCTCTTATGAGCTCACCACTCTTTGCCATTTACCTCTCAATATTTTTTTTCTTTATGTTCCTTGAGGACTAACTTACTTTATGTCAAATGAAGCTTAAGCCAAACACAAACAAGTAAAAACTAGTTCTTAAAATACTTAAAAAACAAAATAATTGAAAATAACACAGTTGGCTGCAAAAATAGTTTTCTAATGACCTAATACTAATCTAAGAATTTAGAAGGAATTTTCAAGGGCAAATTAATGCTTTCAACTCAAGAATATGGTAAAAAGTATGCCTATGTTGAATGGAAAAAGGACATTTCAAAATTGGCTTTAAAACAACTCCTTTATAATTATTAGCTTCTTTTCATTTCCTTTCTTTTCTTTATTTTTTTTTTCTTCTTTCTTCTTTTAACTTTTTTGAAGCTAAATTAAACTTAGAATTATAAGAAACATAAAGAACAACTCAAAATCACAAAAGAACATAAGGAACCCAAATTTAGCACTAGTATGGGTATTTTGATAATTTTACCCTCCCTTGAATTTTGAGATATGGTTTAGTCCTAGACACCAACAACTACCAAAAAGATGATTAGTAACAAAAATAAATAATTTTGAAGGAAGAAGGATGACAAAATTATAAGAAACTTGCTGGAATAATGTTTTTCTTAATTTAAGGAGATTTTGGCAACTCTAAAAATTTAAGGAATTTCTTGAAACAAATACTTCAATTGTAATTAAGGACACAATAAGGATTAATTGATGAAGAAATTCAAATTTGGATGGAAGAAAAATAAGAAAGCAAAGATTTTACAAATTTCTTTAATTTAAGGAATTTTGGCACAAGTATGAGATTTCGACGGAATTTGAATCTAATTTTTTTTATAATATGATATTTGATAATGAAGCAAGACAAATGAATGTGGAAATAATGAAAAGAAATATATTTGAATGCAAGAATTGAGATGTGGCCGAATTGGATAAGAAAGGTGAATAATGTGATTTGATGAACTGTGAATAATGTAAGAACATAAAAGATAGATACCTTTGATATTGAATTTACCTTGGCTCTTATACCAAATGATATGAAAGATGTTAATTTTTGAATCATTATTCGTATGTAGCATAATTCAAAGATTAAACAACATAAATTCTTAAATCCCAATTAGACCACTTAAAAACTTATTTATAGCAACCTGAATTATAAAGATTTAAGAGGTGTTAATCTCAACCATAGATTAACTAAGTAATTTAAGACCTAGATTAAACAAGTTTGTGAAATTATTAAGAACTTACTTAACAATCTCACCAAATCTTGTTAAGAACTCAAAAAGAGAACTAACTCTCATAAACATATTTTATGAAAGAAACATTGTTCATTCATTCATTCATTCCTTTGGCCAAATATGAAGGGTTATTTATAGCCTTTACTATGCTTATAAAAAACCTTAAGAAACACTTCCTATTTAGGCCTTACATTATTGGCTGAATTCTACCTATTTTGTTTAGGAAATAAGATACTCTTAAGCTAAATAGGAAATAACTAAAAGATACATTACATATCTTCATAATTATAAAAGAAGTTTCTTATGAAAATAAATAACAAAAGGTTCCTAATTAGAAGAAAAGGGAAATTTGGCCTAATGGAGAAATCTTGAGAAGAATAGCAAAATCTTGCTAAGTATAATCTTATAAGATCTTTAACCTAATGCCTCATCTTCCATGCTTAGCTAAATTTAGCCTCCAAAAGGATATCTTGGTTGAATACCAAAGGTCATGGGTCTTTCCATATGTTGGGCTCTAATGGATCAAGTTAAAAGCTTCCTTTGAAGAGTCCAAGCTGCCATCTTTAAGTAATTGGGCATTACATATCTTTTGCTTTTCTTAAGCTAGTCCATTGGTTATTCCTTGTTGCATGAATACTCCAATTGCATTTTTGAACTTTTTGAGCCATCCTCTTGTGATTGGGCCATTGATGATGAAAAGGAAACTCATCTCATAAAGAAATGCCTTCTCAACAAAAATTCTCTTGATCTTAATTACATTATCAATGTCAAGGCCATCAAACTTGATTCTTATGAATATATCTTGGTTGCATATAGAGTAAAGAAATAAGATGCATCTCAACCTCAAAAAGATAATGATTGGTGATTAAAGAAGGACCACAACAAGCGGTTACCCTTTTATAAACCCTTTTTGCAATCTAAGGTAAAATCTAAGTCCAAATCTACTCTTATCTTACTCTCTTCTATCAACAGCAAGCTAGACAAGGTCATGAGGATGAAAAAGAGAAGATTCCATCTATTTTATCACCTCCATAGTGATCTTATTGATTTATAATAGAAGGTTGGAGCCACTCCTTACAATCTTTGAGACTTTAAAGACATGGAGGACACTCAAGATGAGGTGGAAGGATAAGAATAAGAAGAAGAAAGCAATCAAGCACGAAGTGGTGGCTAAGTTAGAGGAATTGATCAAAAGAATAATGATGGAAATTATGATGAGAGTGACTCTTCTCTAACCTTTTAAAACTCTTACTATTTTGCATCTTTATGTCTTTAAGTATTTATGTTTTTTTGTTTTATGTCTAAATGTTTTTTTAATTCTTGACTAGCATGTTATTTAAACATCCTAGTATGTTTGATTTATTATATGTAACCATGTTTTTAATTAGTGATATCTCAATTTCATTTATGTTTATCAATTTGTCTCCTTATAATTGGTGAAGAACTCCAATTCATTATGCCTTTGGCTTATGAATGTTGTTTTGGCTTATGATTTTTGTTATTATTTAAATTTGATGGACGCTTGTGGACATTCCGTTTCCTTATTCCCTCCTCTCCAAACCACACTCCTTTTGATCTTGGCAAATGGGGAGAGAAAATTAAACTCCTTATGCCAAAAGATAATAATTAAAGTTAGAACTATTAACTTGATCAATGAGGAGTATAAATTGAAGGGAGTAGTTTTACATATTTAACATTTTATGCCATAGTTTATTTCCATCATTTTATGACTTACAAAGCCTTAAACCACTTAATAATATGCATATTTGGCTCTTTACCCTTTGCATATTTAATCTAGATTATCAAAATAAAAAATAGGAAGATTATTGGACAAAGTTCGTCAAACTTATGTAAAAACTCTCTTTTTGATCTTGACAATATAGATTTAAAGATTCTAATGCAAATTTGAAGCATTGTTCTTATGGGAAATATATTAAAACTTATTAAAAATTGAATGGAAGAACAAAGCTCAAAGTATAGAAAATAGCTCCTAAATCGCAATCATGACTTAAAGGTCGAGGCCACTATTTCAAAAAATATTGGGAACATTTGATCTAATTTGATTCACGATGCGAGTCATAGTGGATGTTGCAACTGCTACCTTCAAATGATTATGGAGAGACTTCAAGCAACCAATAAGGGCAAGCCATATGTCAAAGGAACTGTTGGAAGCTCAAAAATCATGATAATGACCAAATGGTAGCACCTACGATATGACTTAATCAAAATGTCCAATCAACCAATTTGTTTTCATAGTGGATGTCATAGCTAGTCCTCCCAGCTCACAATTATGACATTCAACCTTCCTTAAAGTGATCCAATGACTAGTTTTTTTAAGGACTAAAGCAAATTATGACTTACGATTATGATTTTTGTTTGACAAATATCAAATGCAAGATTTTGCCACCAACTTTAGCGATTTAGGCATAATTTCATTTACAATGTCTCTTTGGTAATAGAAACCTATAAATATTCTATCAAATGGTTTTAAATGCAAGAGAATATTAATTTATTATGGCTAAATTCTTGCAAATTTTTTTCTTAACTCTTTACTCTTAATTTTTGTGTCCTTGAGTTGTAAAGGTTAGGTGTGAGCCATTAAACACTGTTAGGTCTGGGTTTTGGAGTGATCCTTGTATAGAAAAAACTCTTATTTAGGTTAAGTATGAGCCTTGGAAAAACACTTATAAAGGTTATGTGTGTGTTAGCCTTTTAAAACACATTGTGTAAGTTAGGTGTGAACTAGTAAAACACCATTAAGTGATAGTGAAATACGTAATTTGAAGAATTAAGAAGTTGATATAGGGTTAGTGTATCCCAAACCACTATAGACCTCTTATGTCTACTCTTCTTCTACCTTTTTTTTTTTTATATAACTTTGTCTTGTTTCTTTACTCATCATAATTTAAAAATTTCCACCAATTTAACCCCCTTTCTTCATGCATAAAGGCCAACATATTTACATCCCAAAACTGAGTGCTCTTTAGGTTATAGAATAATCTCATAAACTTTATTTCTATTAAATTGGTTGAACTCCTTTTATATAGAAATCACCCAACAATCATCATCAATATTGCCATTAATTATTTTTTTTTGGCTTAAATTGATAAACAAATGTAAGATTATTTCTCTAAGGCATTAAGTTGAGCGTTAGTACTATACCTTTTAAGGCCTCCATAATAATAAGTTCCTTTGGATGGTTCTTAAAGTACCTCTAATCCTTAAGTATAACTTGAGATTGGTTCTCCCCTTATTAAGGTTGTGCTTACTCAATCTCTTTAGGTGGTTCCTTCTTTTCAACTTCTACTTCAATTACCTTTAGAGTTGGATGCAGTTGTATCTTCTCAAATTCAGCTATAAGATCATCAATAAGAGAACCTTTCATAAGATTAAGTTTAATAAATTCATCAAAAACAACATCCATCGACTCTTCAACCATCATGGACTTTTTGTTAAGGGCTCTGTTGGACTAGGATATTTAATCCTAAGTTTAGAACCTCTTTTGATTTTGACAAAGGAGATTGATCATTACTAATATTTTTATTAAGTTTTGATTTTGCAGAAATATAAGTCTCTCAGTCAAGGTCCAATTGTCACAGTA
>CATIWR010341113.1:0-34468 GCA_949677035.1 Omphalea diandra
AACTAGACCTCTAAAAAACTTGTTTCTAGTAACCTAAGTTATAAAGATTCAAAGTTGTGTTAACTCAAACCTTAAATTAACCAAGCTAATTTAAGATCAGAATTAACAAGTTTGTGAAATTATTAAGCCTTCACTCAACAATCTCACCATCCACTCAAGAACTCAATAAGAGAATTTAATCTCACAAGTAAAATTGCTAACAATAATTATATTGATTGAATTCATTCCTTTTGGTAGAATATGAGGGCTATTTATAGCCTTACAATACTTAATCCAAAACCAATTAGGATTTGGTTTACATTCCCTAACATAATTCAATATTTCCTAATGTAATAAGGAAAAAGCAATCCTAAACTAAATAGGAAAACTAAAGAAACATTATGATTGGTCAAAAAGATTAGACCAAGATACTTTCCTAACTAAAGAACAACTCTTCCTAAATTGAAAACAAAAAGGATTCAACTTGATAAGAAAATCCTAATAGCATTAGGAAATATTACCAACTAAGAAAATCTTGCAAGAATCTTTGACTTTGGGCCTTATTTCCTTGCTTACACGACTTGGGCTTCCTTTTACATGCCTTGGGCTTCTTTTTACATGCCTTGGCTGAATTGGGTCATGCTTGGGTGTTTTCTACAAGTTGGGCTCCATTGTATTAAGTTAAGTGCTCCATTTAAAGAGTTTAAGCTCCCATTAACTTTTAATTGGCTTCACACATCCTTTGCTCTTCTCGGGCTAATCAAAGTGTAATTCCTTGTTGCATGAATGCTCTAAATACATCCTTAAACTTCTTTAGCCTTCCCTTTATGATTGGGCCTTGAAGTTGAAGTGGATCCTTTGCTTTAGCCTTGGCTGTTTACATCACCACATGAACATATGCATTGGATAAATGATCATTTAGATATGTGAATTTGATAAGCATGATGATGACACTTTGCAACATTGCATTTGGGGCACTGGAACATAGATGTGATGTTTGTATAGTTGCATAACAAATTATCTTATGTTGTGTGCATGTTATAGCATCATAAATAATGATATTTTAAAGTTTATTTAAAAGAATAAGGAGCATATAAGGATTAATAGATGGATGAAGGTGATGAAGGAGTGAAAAAGAGGGACTAAAAGAGAAATATTGAACTTCTAAAAACTGGTAGTGAGACACCATGATTTTGTCTTATTAGAGTAGGTATATAAATTAAATTTCCCTTCCTTTCGAGCATATTTGAGACAAAAAAAATATGAAGGAATGTAGAAAAAGGAAGAGAGCTAACAAAGAAAAAAAAGAAAGGAGAATAAGAATAAAATAAAAAGAGGAAGAAAAGTGAGCTAGCTAGGAAGAAACCTTAAGCTTTTGTAGTTTTACAAAAAGTGGTAAGTGATTTTATTTTCTTATCATATGAAATTTCTCCCTCATGAGCTATTAAACATGCATAATTAGTAAGAATTATGGAGTATTTGAGGTAGAGATCATGTATGAAAGTTTAAGCTAAAGAGAAATAAGAGTCGATTGTGTCAATTTTGTTATTTTTTGCACCCACAATTTCCTAACTCTATAAGAAGAATTATGAAAGTTTAAGCCATGAAACTTATAGCTTTATGGCCCATCTAAATTCATGTAAAATATTTTTTCATAATATAGTATGTGTGAAGAGCTATGACTCCTTCTTTAGGGCTAGTTCACAACCTACCAAAATCTCCTCAGTCTGGCTGTTTTGATATATTTTGATGACCTTATGTGTTGATTTAGAAAAAAGTGAAAAATATGAAATTTGTAAGGCTATATCCCTTCTAAATTTCTAAAAAATAGTTTTTCTTAATTTGTTATATGCAAAGATATATTACTCATTCATTGTGACTGACTATGGACTTGATGAAATTTGTTAAATCTCTTAGTTCTGTTATTGAAGAATTTGATGGCCATAGAATGAGAATTTGGTGATCTAATAACCTTAAAAGTTGTATATTAATTTCTCATAGACATTCCTATAAAATATTTCTACAAAATTTATGATGGTTGATGAGATATTGCTCCTTCATCATAACTGATTCTCAACATCTTGAAAACTGCTCACCCTAAGATTGGCTATTTATTTTGGTAACCTTATAGACTGAATTAGACAATGTATAAAACATGAAAAAATGTTACTTTATATGTTTTGTAACTTATGATAAAGTAGTTTTGCAATTGTATCTGTACAATTTGAGATATTCCTAAGATTGTAAGATCTGATTAGACTAAGATCACATGGAAACAAGATAAAATTCAAAGATTCACCATATTTTCTATAGCCTTATATTGACCTTCATTTTTGAACATGTTGTATCATTATGTGTCTAGTTTATTTATGAAAAATAATAAAGTCATTGGATAAGTATATCTAGAGTTATTATTATGAGAGTACAATAAGGTTAGGCTACCATATAAGAATAGAAATCTTAAATACTAGGTCCATTTACATGAAACAAGACCATAGTTGCATACCATATGCATGCAAACTCATTTTGATATTTTATAACAATATATGTATCAAATTTTAGGATATTGACACACTGCCAAGAGAGAGGTCCAAACCTACCATAAAGTTAGTCGCATCAAAGGTGAGTAAAAGTCAAAATTAGATTCTAATGTATATGCGTGATGATTTTATGATATGGTTGTGTTTTATTACGTGTATATGTGATTGAATTGTGACATTTTACATGTGAATACAAGTCAAGTGAGAATTATATGATCTTAATGATTACTTGGTATAAAGTTAAGTAAGAATTATATGATTTTAATGATTACTTGGTATACCATTGTGAACTAGCACTTGCATATGAAACTAAAAGGATATTATCACCGGCTTGTCAAACACTTGTAAATCACTTAGAAATGGGACCAATATGTCATATTAATACATGTTACTAATCAAATTATTATCACTGGAATCACATGAATTCCTAGAAATAGTGTTTTCCTTACAAGGTCATGATAAAATTAATCTATTAAATTTGCACTTGCATAGTCAATTCTTATACTTGTAATGTATCTTAATGATATTTGATTATTGGTTGTGGCATAAGAATCTGATTATTTATTTTTATTCATTGAATCACGACTCACTAAATCATAATTATTTTTTTTAGATACTGATGCATAATGTTTGTGTACTTTTGAGCATAAAGTTTTGCATATAGACACAAGGAGCATAGGTCATTAGATGAATTCCAACTCTCTCTTTCCCTGTGTCAGGTACATATACCTAGATATCAATCAGTTTGTGGTCACTAGCCTTGAACATTAATTAACATATATGTACATTAAATGCATATTGGATTGTGAATGTATGTTGAATTAACATTTATGCATATGAATTTTTGGACATGAAGGCCATGATTAGTAAATGATAATAATTGTTACAACTTATTTCTTTTACCTATTTATCTCAGGTGTTTTTGGTTTATGAAAAAGACTTATAGCCACAAGCTATTTAGAACTTCACTCAATGGGAATAGAAACACCAAAAATACAAAGATGGCTGATGAGATTAACAACAACCATAGAACTCTATGTGATTTTTTTTTAATGCCAAACATAACCAATCAAGCAAGCATTGCTAGACCAACTGTTGCAGCAAATAATTGTAAGATCAAGCCTACCGTAATTCATATGGTGTCAAGTGCATGATTTAAAGGTGTTGATGGAGAGGATCCTTACACTCATTTGTCAACCTTTTTAGAGATCTACAAAACATTCAAGATTCATGGAGTTTCAAGCAATGCAATAGGGCTAAGCTTGGCTAAACAGTTTGGCACCAAACTCCATTATAACATGGGATTAGTTATCTCAAGGTTGGAACTTTTTTTCTTCTTTTCACACTTGTTAGAAGGATTAGACAATCACACATAGTTTTCAATATCCATTCTTTATTATTCTAAGTTAGGTGAATTATGTCAACAATTTTGATTAGAAGCAACCATAATAGAATAATCCCTACTCTAACACTTATAACCCATGATGGAGAAATCATGTAAATCTTAGTTAAGGAGGATAGTTTAATAGTTCTAATTTGCATCAACAACATAGTTCTAGGGCACCTCTAGGGTTTCAACAAGGAGCCCAACCATTGAATCATCAAAGGCTACCATAAAAGTCTAACTTAGAGCTTATGATGGAGAACTTTATGGCATATAGTTGAAGACAAATGAGGTGATTGAAGAGATGATGAGACAACTATTTACAAAGGTTGATTAGTTGGTCATACACAATAAGATGTCAGAGAACCAGATTGCTTATCATGCTACCTTTATGAGTTACAAGGCATTGGGAAAACTTTTAAGCTAAAGAAAGCCTAATCCTAAAAAGCATATCAAGGCTATCACTTTGTAAAGTGGTGCACAATTATAATGATCAAAGGAGAGTGATAAGAGGGTGAGCATGATAAAGGCAATAATGTGGAAGAGTTAAAACTTAAAAAGAGCAAGTGGATGAGCCTAACTCGAGCAGTAATGGAGCCAAGGAAGATATTGGTAAGCCTTATGTACTATAACATCCCTATCCTCATTCATTAGCATTCTCACTTGAACATATTCATTGCATAAATGATTTAAAATTCCATATGAACATATGCATTAGATAAATGATCATTTAGATATGTGAAATTGATAAACACAATGATGACATTTGCACCATTGCATTTGGGACGCTCAAACATATATGCGATGTTTGTATAATTGCAAAGCAAATTATCTTATGTTGTGTGCATCTTATAACATCATAAATAATGGCATTTTAGAGTTTATTTAAAATTATAAGGAGCATATAGAGATTAATAGATGTTTGGAGGTGATGAAGGAGTGAAGAATAGGGACTAAAAGAGGAATATTAAACTTCTAACCAATGGTAGTAAGCCACTATGTTTTGTCTTATTAGAGTAGGTATACAAATTCAATTTCTTTTCCTTTAGAGCATATTTAAGAGGAAAAAATGCATGGAAGTGCAGAAAAAGGAAGAAAGCTAAGAAAGAAAGAAAGAAAGAAAGGAGAAGAAAAGGAAGAAAATGAGCTAGCTCGGAAGAAATCTAAGGTTTTCTAATATTGTGAAAAGAGATAAGTGATTTTATCTTCTTCCCACATGAAATTCCTCTCTCATGACATGTTAAACATGCATAATTTGTACACATGAAATTCCTCTCTCATGACATGTTAAACATGCATAATTTGTACACATGAAATTCCTCTCTCATGACATGTTAAACATGCATAATTTGCAAGAATTATAGAGTATTTGAGAAAGAGCTCATATACAAAAATTGAAGCTTAAGAGAAACCAGAGCTAATCGTATTGATTTTGTTATTAGAGAAGATCTTTTTTTTCACTCGCTATTTCATAGCCCTAAAAAGGAATTGGGGAAAGTGTAAAAAATAAAAGTTATATCTTTATGCCTTATTTTAATGCATGTAAAATATTTTTGCTTAATTTTTTGTGTGTGAAGAGCTATGGCTCCTTCATTAAGGGTGGTTCACAACCTACCAAAATCTTCTTAGTCTAGATGTTTTTATATATTTTGATGACCTTATGTGTTTAATTAGACAAAATGAAAAATATGAAATTTATAGGGTTATATCCCTTCTAAATTCTTGTGGAACAGTTTTTCTTAATTTGTTGTGTGGAAAGAGATATTGCTTTTTGATTGTGGCTAACTCTAAACATGATGAAACTTGTTCATTCTTTTAGTTTTGTTATTCAAGAATTTGGTGGCCATAGAATGGAAATTTGGTGATGTGGAAAACTTAAAAGTTGTATATTTATGTCTACTATGCATGCTTATAAAATAGTTTTCCAAATGTATTGTGGTTGGGGAGATAGTGCTCCTTCATTATGACTAATTCTCAATGTGTTGAAACCTACTCACCCTGAGATTGACCATTTATTTTGGTAATCTTATAGACAAAATTAGACAATATGTAAAACATAAAAACAATTTTCCTTTATGTGTTTTGTAACTAGTAGTAAAACATTTTTGCAATTGTTTTTGTAAAATTTGATGTATGCCCAAGATTGTAAGATCTTATTAGATTGAGATAACATTGAAATAGCGAAAAATTAAAAAATTCACCATATTTTTTATATGCATCATATTCATGTAAAATTTGAACATGTTATTACATTATGTGTCTAGTTTATGAAAAAAGAAAGA
The DNA here is from genome assembly GCA_949677035.1 of Omphalea diandra. Classification (NCBI taxonomy): domain Eukaryota; kingdom Viridiplantae; phylum Streptophyta; class Magnoliopsida; order Malpighiales; family Euphorbiaceae; genus Omphalea; species Omphalea diandra. The sequence continues at coordinate 6,186 of CATIWR010341113.1, forward strand.
ATTAAGTCATTTGGATAAGTCTATCCTGAGTTATTTCTATGAGAGTGCAGTAAGGTCAGGCTGCCATATAAGAATAATAAGCTTAAATACTATGTCCATTTGCATGGAACATAACCATACTTGCATACCATGCATACAAGTTCATTTTGACATTTTGTAATGATATATGTATCAAACGTTAGGATCTCAATGCATTAAGGAAGCTTAAGAGAGAGATCCAAACCTACCATGAAGGCTGGTCGCATCAATGGCGAGTAAAAGCCATAATTAGATTCTAATGTATATGTGTGACAATTTTATGATATGGTTGTGTTCTAATATGTGTACATGTGATTGAATTGTGAAATTTTACATGTGAATACAAGTCATGTGAGAATTATATGATCTTAATAATTACATGGTATACCATTGTGAATGAACACTTACTTGTAGAACTAGAAGGATGTGATCAACTTGTCAAACACTTGCAAATCACTTGGAAAATGGACTAATAGGTCCTATTAGTACATATTATTGATCAAATGATTCAATTTTTATATGTTGAGTAGTAAAATCAAATGTCACTTGAATCACAAGAATTCCCCGTGAGCAATGTTTGCCTTGCAAAGTAATGGCAAAATCAATCTATTGCATTTGCACTTACATACTCAATTCTTATGCTTATGATGTATTTGATGATATTTCATTATTGGTTATGTCATAAGAATCTAATTATTATATTTATTTATTGAGTCATGACTCACCAAATCATAATTATGTTTTTCAGATACTGAAGCATAAGTTTTGGGTACTTTAGAGCATAAAGTTTTGCATATAGGCACAAGAAGGACATGTCATCAGTTGAATTCCAACTCTATTTCTCTCTCTTTATGTCATCTACATATACATATACCTATATAGGAATCATTTTATGGTCATCAGCCTTGAACATTAGTTAACATATATGTACATTAAACACATGTTGGATTATGTATGCATAATGAATTAACCTTTATGCATATGAATTTTAGGACATGAATGCCATGATTAGTAAATGAAAATAGTTGTTTCATATGCCTACTAAATCATATGTGCCTCCTTTGCCATTTTCTCAAAGATTCAAGAAGGCAAATTTGGACAAACAATTCAATAGATTTTTGAAGGTCTTTAAGCAACTACACATCAATATCCCATTCTTTGAAGCTCTTGAACAAGTGCCTTCCTGCACCAAGTTTGTCAAAGAGATTCTTTAAATAAAAGAAAGCTTGGAAAGTATGAGACAACTACCTTGACTAAAGAGTCCACCACCATCCTTCAAAATAAATTGCCACCTAAGCTCAAGGATCCAAGTTGTTTTTCATTCCCATGTTCATTTGGTAATGTTAATTTTAATAAGACATTGTGTGATTTAAGTGTAAGTGCAAGTTTGATGCCTTTATCAATTTGTGAAAAGTTGAAACTGAGATCATTAAAACCCACCACCATAACCTTATAACTTGTAGGCAAGTTAATAATATATCTAATAGGGATTTTCGAGGATGTATCCATCAAAATTGGTATGTTTTATGTGTTAGTTGATTTTGTTGTGCTAGATATAGACAAAGATATACAAATCCCTATCATAGTGGGGAGACCATCCCTTGTCGTAGTTGGTGGTTTGATTGATATAACAAATGGTAATCTTACATTATGAATTGGTGATGAATCAGTAGAGTTTAGTATCTTCCAAATGGCAAAACAACTAGTTATGAATGAAAGTTGTTTTTGGGTTGATATGGTTGATGGCTTTGTTGAAAAGTAGTTCTTGAAGCAAAATTCTAAAGATCCTTTTGAGACATTCATAATGCAAAATGATGATTCCACTTATGAAGAAGAGGAAAAGGTAAAACTTATGAACCTTCTTAATGCAACACCATTTTTGCCACTTGAAAAGAGTTTAAGGTATGAGCCACTCCAAACTAAAGTTCCTAAGCAATCATTCTCTATTGTTGAAGTTCCAAAGGTAGAGCTCAAACCACTACCTAAGAAATTAAAGTATGACTTCTTAGGTCCCAACTCTACTTATCCTATCATTCATAATTTTGCATTGAATGATGAATACAAAGATAAATTGCTTAGGTTGCTTAGACAACATAAAAGAATTATTGGTTATAAGATTCATAACTTGAAAGGCATAAAACTCTTTATATGCATGTTTTAAATACTAATGAAGGAGGGTTGTAAATTGTTAATTGAGCACCAGCGAAAGCTTAATCCCAATATGAAATAGGTTATTGGAGGTGAAGTCATCAAATTACTTAATGTTGGGATCATCTACCTTATCTTTGATAGTAAGTAGGTGAGGCCCATTTAAGTAGTGCAAAATAAGGGTGGGGAATGACAGTGGCAAAAAATGAAAATAATGAATTACTACTTATTAGGATGGGAATAGGCTAGTGAATGTGTATTGACTATGGGAAACATAATAGTGCCACTCATATGGACCTTTACCCTTTGCCTTTTATTGATCAAATTTTAGAAAGGTTAGCCATATATTACTTTTTTTTAAAATTTAAATGGTTACTATAGATTTCATCGAATTCCAATTCTCCTTAAAGACTAAGAAACAACCACCTTCATATGTCCTTATGGTACTTTTGCATTTAGGAGGATACATTTTAGCTTTATAATACCCCCGTTACATTTCAAAAATGCATGACATCCATTTTTCTAATTTTATTTAGGAAATAATGGAAGTTTTCATGAAGGATTTTTCTTTTTTTGGCACTAAATTTGATCATTATTTGAATAATTTGGCCAAAGTTTAAAAAAATTGTGAGAAAGGTCAATTTAGTGCTTAATTGGGAAAATTGTCATGGTTAATGAGTGTATTATACTTGGTCATTTGGTCTCTAATCATGGCATTGAAGTTGATAGGGCAAAGGTTGAAGTCATTGAGTGATAACCACCACCAATATCTATTAGAGCAGTCTAGAGTTTTCATGGTCATGCCAGGTTCTATCGGTGATTTATTAAGGATTTCTTTAAAATAGCTACGCCTTTATGTAATTTGCTTGCTAAAAATGTATTTTTAATTTTGATTAATCTTATCTTAATGCTTTTAATAGGATTAAAAAGGCATTAATTTTAACACCTATCATTCAATCACTAGATTGGAGCTTGCCTTTTGAGCTCATATATAATACAAGTGACTTTGTTGTTGGTGTAGTCTTAGGACAAAGAAAAGGCAACAAGCCTTATGCCATCAGCTATGCTAGTAAGATCCTTGATGAAGCATAAGTGAACTACACCTCTATTAAAAAGGAGTTGTTAACTGTAGTATTTGCAATTATCAAATTTTGAGCTTATCAAATTGGTGCTAAGGTAATTATCTATACAGATCATACCACTTTGAAATATCTTCTTTCCAAGAAGGATGATATGCCTTAACTCATCTAATGAGTTATTATTCTAAGAATTTACATGGAGATTTGAAATGAAAAGGTCATTGAAATTGTGGTAGTCGATCGCCTCTCTAAGCTTGAGAGAAACATGGAAAGTGAGCAATATGATAACTTGCCAATTGATGATTCTTTCTAGATTATTACTTGATGGTAATTTCTTAATCACACATTGCTTAGCACACCAACATTATCAACTACTTGGTATGTAATGCCTTGCCTCCTGACTTGAGCTATCATCAAAAGAAGAAGTTCTTGTATGACATCTGAAATTATTATTAAGAAGAACCTTTACTATATAAAAAGATGCAATAATGGCTTGGTGAGGAGATGTTAATCTTAAGATGAAGTGCACAATGTTTTTAGACACTGCCATACAATGGAAGTGGGGGTCACTTTAACTCTCTAAAATAGCTACAAAGATGCTTCAGTATGGGTTTTATTGGCCAACCTTATTTCATGATGCCCAAAACTTTGTACTAAGTTGTGATAGTTGTTGGCAAGTAGGCAACAAATCATAGAGCAATGAAATGCCTTAACATGGATTTCTAAAGGTTGAACTTTTTGATGTATGACAAATAAACTTTATGGGGCATTTGCCACCTTTGTACATGAACATGTACATACTTATTGTGGTTGATTATGTTAGCAAATGGGTGGAAGTAGAGGCATACCCTACTAATGATGCTAAGGTGGTGATAAAGTTCTTAAAGAACAAAATATGGTTGTGACATCCCATTTAATAATCATTAAAATTCTCTCTAAGTCTATCCATTGTCATTAAAATACTTGATTTAAAATTTTTTTTTCATTATGTCTCTTGTTCACCACATAGTAACTATTTACAACAAAACATATATGGATAAACAAACTAAAATACTAATTGACTGCATACTGGCCTAACCTCTATTACACTGCTAGACAGCAACTTCGAAATGTATACTGGATACAATATTTAGTCTACTCTTCCTGAAAGAAAATTTAATGCAAAAGAGTAAGTTTGCATACTTAGTAAGTAAATGCATAACGATACTTAAATCTTAAATAACATAACAAATATTTAAATATTAATAACTCATCATCATATCCATGCACGAAATAAAGAGTTTTTACCCTTAAATGCCACATAGGCTATCAATGTTATTGCCACACAGGTTGTTGCCACATAGGCTATAGATCTCATTGCCACACAGGCTATCAAATGTTACTGCCATACAGGTTATCAAATGTTACTGCCACACAGGCTATCAAATATTATCGCCATACAGGCTATCAAATATTATCGCCACATAGGCTATCAAATATTATCGTCATACAAACTATCCAATATTATCGCCATACAGACTATCAAATATTATCGCCACACAGGCTATCCAATATTATCGCCACGCAGGCTATCAAATATTATCTCCACACATGCTATCAAATATTAACGCCACACAGGCTATCAAATATTATTGCTACACAAGCTATCAAATATTATCGCCACACATGCTCTCAAATATTATCGCCACACAGGCTATCAAATATTATCAACATCTCATGAAAATAAATAAATCAATAGTATAACAATCTTTCATCTATTTATTCCACAATATTATCACATTAAACAACATTTCATTCCATTGACTATAAGTTCATGGTATTTAACCAATCATACATATGGTACCATTAGCTATTTACTTACCTCCTCCTTCAAGCTTATTTAGCCGTGGATGGTCCCGACTTATTCCCACTATTATCCTCAATGCCTCAAGGACCTATTTTAATACACCAAATTAATTCATGATGATAAAGTAAGATTTTCATCTTGTTATGCAACTATGGCATGATTCATGCAAGTGGACCTAGTATTTATGCATATTTTCTTTATATGGCAGCCTAAGCTTGCTATACTCTCACAGCAATAACTCCAGATATACTCATCCAAATTACTTGATTCTTTTTTTCAAATAAAATGGACACATAATGATACGACATATTCAAATTTTAAGCCAACATCAGGCACAAAAAATGTGGTGGATTTTTGAATTTTGCCTTATTGCAATATAATCTCAGTCTGAGTAGTTCTTACATTCTTGGCTGTATCTCAAATTGTACAACTCCAGTTGTAATAATAATCTACCACCAGTTAAAAAACATATAAAGGAACATTTTTTTTTATGTTTTACTCATTATCTAATTCAGTTTATAAAGTCACCAAAACATAGGACCAAATCTCAGGGTGAGCAGGTTTGTAACATGTTGACAAACAGTCATGATGAAGGGACAATATCTCAACAACCATGCTGGATTGGCAACAATATTTCACAAGCATGTGGATCAAAAATAATTATACAACTTTCAAGTTTGGACCATCATCAAATTCTAAATCTATGGCCATCAAATTCTTGGAAAATAGAATTAAAAGAAATGCGAGGTTTCATCCCGGTACAGGGTCAGTCCCAATCAATGAGCCATATCTCTTTCCACGTAGTAAATCAATTAAAACTGATTTACAAGTATTTAGAGCAGATATAAAGCTACAAGTTTCATGATTTTTACTTTGTCAAAATTAGAATATAAGGCCATCAAAATAAAAGAAAATAGAAGATTGAGATCATCTCAGTTCATATATGACCCAACCCTACTAAAGGTGTCATATCTCCTCACACACACAAAATCAAGCAAAACTGTTTCAAATGCATTTATATGGGACATAAAGCTACAACTTTCATATTTTTAACTTTCCATAATTCCTCTTCTAGGGTTATGAAATCATGGGTGTAAAATTCTGCTCTAACAGCAAAACCAACAGAATCTGCTTTTATTCTCTTGGATTACAACTTCCATCTAAGAGCTCTACCTCAATTACTCCATAATTCTCACTAACCATGCATGATCATCATGTCACGAGAGGTTAATTTCAGTTGAGGAGAAGATAAATTAACTTACCTATTATCCCGGAATTAGAAAACCTTAGGACTCTTTCCCTAGGCAACTTACTCTTCTCCCTCTCTTTCTTCTTCTTCTTCTTCTTCTTCCTTCCTTTCTTTCTTCATTAGCTCTCTCTTTCTTTTGGTATAACTCATGATTTTTCCTCAATAATCTAGCCCTAAATGTCATATGTAAACTTATTATAACAAGATAAAATCATGGTGTTTCATTTCCATTGGTTGGAAGTTCACTTTTCCTCTTTTAGTCCCTCTTATTCACTCTTTAAGCACCTTCATCCATCTCCTACTCCCTAGATGCTCCTTGTACTTTTAATTAAGCTCTAAAATACCATTATTTTATGATACTATAACATGCACATAACATAAGATAATTTTTCATGCAACTATGCAAACATTACATATATGTTCAAGTGCCCCAAATGTAAGGGTGCAAGTGTGATCGTTGTGTTTCTCCAATTCACATGTCTAAAAAAAAAATCATTTATCCAATGCATATTTTCAAATATAACATAATGAAAATGCATATGATTTAGGTTGAAGATGTTGGAATAGTAAACATGAACAACTTGCCCTCATAACAAATAAGGTAAAAAGATTTCACTCAAATAATAAAAAGGCAAGGAGATACAAGAAGAAAAGTTGTAAGAGTTAACTCATTTATTATAGATGCAATGAGAAAGGGCACATTAAGTCATATTGTCCTAAGGTAAAAAAGAATAAAGCTCTTATCAAGAAATACACCTCTAAGAAAGATAAAGAAGTGTATAAGTTTACTTGGGATGACATAAGTGACTCTAAAACTGATGAGGAGGACACTATAAAGGAGCTAGCCAATTTATGTCTCATGGTAATTAAGGAGAGATCAAATAAGTCCTCAAGTGAGCTCTCCTCCAATAACGATATTGACAATGATGGTGAGTATGAGGTAAATCCTTTTTGATTCTTATTCTAGAGAGGAGTTATATTTTATTATCACCAAGCTGACCATGAAAGTGGAGACTCTCAAGTCTAACACCTCTGCTCTTAAGAAAGAGAATACATCCTTAAAGGATTGTGCCAAGAGTCAAGAGACTTTGACTAAATAGGTTGTGTCTCTAGTTGTTGGGAACTCTAAGATCAGACATAATCTCAACAAATTTACCAAAGGAAAGGAGAAATTAGACTCTATCCTTGAAGTTCAAAAGAGCCCATCCATTAAACATGGTTTAGGATATAATGTTTTTACCTCTATTGCTCCTTTTATTTCCAAGACAATCTTTTTCAAGGCTAAGGAAGTTAGCATGCCTAAAACTAATGAAAATGCCAAAATTTCCCAAAAAGGGAAATATCAAACTAATGGCACAAAGGCTAAGTCTCAGCCTATTCACACACAAATGAGACATGCTCCTTCTAGAGCCAACTATGCGTACATGTATTATTCTTAGAAGCCTAAGAGGCAAAGTCTTCAAAGGCATAAAAATTGGTATAATCATGGATATAGGTATGCACCTTACATAAGTACACCTCACATGAGAAACACTCTTACATAATTAGTTCAAAGGAGTTACAAATCTCATAAATACCATGTGCATGCTTCACCTAAGAATAAAACACTTATGCACTTCATTGGTGAATGTTTTTATTATGTTATTTATAGCCACACTACCTATCATTGCCTTTCTAAAAGGCATAATGAGTAGATGGCTAGAACTAACCCTTTAGGACCTTAGAGAATTTAGGTTCCTAAGACTTGATTCTCTTTATTTTTACAGATGTGCTTAAAATCCTAAGTTGGAAAGCAAGAGTGGTATCTAGATAGTGGATGCTCAAAGCACATGATAGGAGAAAAGGAGTGCTTGACTCAATTAGAGAAATTAAAGGACTCAGGAATGTTTCCTTTGGGAACAATGGGAAAGCCAAAATCATTGGCATAGGTAAAGTTGGTAAGGATGTTGATTCACCTATTCTGGATAAAGACTTACTTATTGATGGACTCAAACATAATCTGTTGAGTGTAAGTCAACTTTATGATAAAGACCTTAGAGTTATGTTTGAACCACAAGCTTTCTATGTGTCAAGGATCAGTGATAACAAAACTTTATTCATTAGTAGGAGAATTCACTACATTTATGTCATTAATTTAAATTCTCTCATTAACCATGATGCAAAGTGTCTAGTATATATAGTGAATGAAGGTAAAACCTGGCATAGAAGCCTAGGACATGCCAACATTGAACTCCTTAATAAGCTAAAAAGGAGAAACTTAGTTGAAAGTCCACCGAAAATCAAGTTTGCAAAGGAAGGAGTTTGTGAAGCATGTCAAAAGAAAAAATAGGTAAAATCCTCATTCAAAGCCAAGAATAAGGTAAGTTCAACTAGACCCTTACACATGCTTCACATGGATTTGTTTGGACCTTCTAAAGTGTCTAGCTCATGAGGCATGCATTATGCATTTGTCATAATAGAAGACCATTCTATGTTCACTTGGGTGTTGTTCCTCCCTCATGAGGACTCTTGTTTTGATGCATTTAAGACCTTTGTCAAGAGAATTCAAAACCAAAAGCATTTGAAAATCACTTTAATTAGAAGTGTATAGAAAAGAGTTTGAGAATGCTAAATTTCATAGCTTTTATACTAAGTATGGTATCTCACACAATTTCCCAACTCCTATAACACCATAACATAATTGTATGATAAAAAGGAAGAATAACACTCTTCAAGAGATGGCTAGGACCATGTTGAATGAGTACAATCTTTCCAAATACTTTTGGGCTGAAGCTATAAACACTTTTTGTTATGTGTTAAATAAGGTATTGGTCATGCCTTTATTGAAGAAAATTCCCTGCGTTATGGAACAATAGGAAGCCTAAGATTGCATATTTTAGAGTCTTTGGTTGTATGTGTTTTATTATAAACACTAAAGAAAACCTTAGTAAATTTGATTCCAAATTCGATGAAGAAATTTTCCTTAGACACTCTACTACCAGCAAAGGGTATAAAGTCTTCAACAAGAAAACACTTATTGTTGGAGAGTCTATGCATGTTGTTTTTTATGCATCTAACTCCACTTCTTAAAGAATAGAATAAGATGATGATCTTATAAGTTTCATGAATGAGCTAAATATTGAAAAAAAAATGTAAGAATGTGGACAAGCCACAAGAGATGAGAAGTGAAGAAAATTCAGATTAACCACTTCCCACTCCAAATGAAGAGCAAACTCAACTGGAAAAAGGATTGGATCTTTAAGAAATATCATCCAAAAGATCTCATCATTGGTGATCCTTCAAGTCAAGTAACTATTAGATCATCATTTAGAAATGCATGCACCAATCTTGCTTTTGTTTCCTTTATTGAGCCTAAAACCATAAATGAGGCCATAAAAGATGAACATTGGGTACTTGCTATGCACAGTTTGAAAGGAACAAAGTATAACCTTTGTTCTTAGACCTAAAAAACATTCCATTATTATAGTCAAGTGGGTCTTTAAAAATAAGCTTCATGAGCATGAAACCATAATTATGAATAAGGCTAGGTAAGTAGCCAAAGGCTATAACCAAGAAGAGGGAACTAACTTTGGTGAAAGATTTGCTCTAGTAGCAAGGCTGGAAGCCATTAGGATTTTACTTGCATTTGCATCTCATATGAATTTTACATTATATCAAATGGATGTCAAGAGTACTTTCCTTAATGGCTACATTGATGAAGAAGTATATGTTAAACAACCCCTTGGATTGAAAGCCATTGCTTTCCTAACCGTATGTTCAAGCTCACCAAAGCCTTACATGGGTTGAAAGAGGTTTATAGAGCTTTTTATGAAAGGTTGAGTAACTTTCTTATAAAGGAAAGGGTTTTCCAAAGGGTTGGTGACACAACTCTTTTCTCTCAAGAGAAGAATAAAGACTTATTGTCTATACAAATATATGTAAATGATATCATTTTTGGTGCCATTAATGTTTGCCTGTGTGAAGATTTTTCCAAAGTGATGAAAAGTGAATTTGAGGTTAGTATGATGGGAGAACTCAAGTTCTTTCTTGGATTACAAATCAAATAAGAGAAAGAGGGAATCTTCATCAACCAACCAAATACACAAGGGAGCTAATCAAAAGATTTGACACGGAGAACAACAAACCATGTAAAACTCCAATGAGCACCAACATAAAAAAAAGCACAGATGAACATGGTAAGGTTGTAAATCAAAAGTTATATAGAGGTATGATTGGTAGTCTTCTCTATCTAACAACAACTAGGCTAGACATTATGTTCAGTGTGTGTTTACAGGCTAGATATCATTATAATCTAAAAATGTCTCAAATGCATGCTGTAAAACACATACTCAAATATCTTATTGGTATTTCCAACTTAGGATTTTGGTATCCTAAAACCTATTCCTTTGAGTAAAAAGCATTTTCAAATTCTGATTTTGCTGGTTATACCCTAGAGAGGAAAAGTACTTTGGGCACTTATCAATTACTTGATGAATGTTTAGTGTCTTGGAGTAGCAAAAAGAAAAATTTAGTTGTTTTGTCTACTACTGAAGTTGAGTATATAACAACAAGTATTTGGTGTGGTCAAATCCTATGGATGAATCAACAACATCTTGATTACAAGGTTATTGTAAATTAAGTGACCATCAAATGTGATAACACTAGTGCCATCAACTTGACTAAGAATCTCATTCAACATTTTAGGAGTACGCATATAGATATAAGGCATCACTTTATAGGGATCATGTTAATTGTAGTGATATTATATTGGAATTTATTGATACTAACCATCAATTGGCAGATATTTTTGCCAAACCTCTTGGTGAATAATGGATGCAATTCATCAAAAGAAAACTTGGAATGATTGATGAAAGTATATTGAATTAACATCAATAGGTTCATCTCTTTTACCTTGATGATTAATGCTTAATTATTGATTGATTGGCGATTGATATATTGCTTAACTTGTGCTTAAAATGATTGCCATTAAAGTCTTTAGGCTCTGTAATATAAAGATTTTAATTATGTATTATCTTGATTAAATGTCTTTATATTAATTGAATTATGATTATGTCATTGAGTTTGATTAATAACTTACATCAACAAAGTTTTCAAATGTTTGCTTATTTGGAAAAATTCATTTTAAACTTAGCCTTGCTTTGGAAATCATAGCCAACGATTATTGTGAGTTTGCCAATAACCATTGTGTTATTAGTGAGTTTCACATTTTAGCTTCTGTATATCCCCATGATCATTGAGAATCTCCAATGACCATTGTTCTTCACACAATAGGCATTGCAAGCAACAATCATCATTGAATGAAGAATACCTACTTAATTAAGCTAACGGTCATGTCCAACAACCATTGTTTTAATCATAATAGTCGTTGAACACTCCCAACGATCATATTTTTTAAAGAAATAAGGAGCTTTTCAAACTTCCATATAAACCCCTTAAATCCTAAAGTTGTTTTACTTTTACTTTTATTAGGTTTTTGCTCTCTTTCTCTCTTTATCTTTCTCTATATTTATTACTATTTGCTTAACTTCTCACTTGCATCATTCATTAAACACCAAACCAAATGGCACCTAAGGTTGAATCAATAAAGAGATACAAGCAACTGACTAGGAAAAATTCATAACCCTCTTTCTCAAGCTCAAAAACTAAGGAAAACCTAGCCTCAATGCTTACATAATAAAAGAAAATATCATTTGAACCAACATTAGCACCTCAATCCTCAAAGAAAATCAAATTCATCCAAGAACTAAAAGGAAAAGGGAAGGAGACAAAAATAGAGCAAACTCCCCTCATTCAACTTAAGATAGACAAAGAGAAAGAATTGGTTTTTAAACTCCTCAAAATATATCTTGGGGGAGGCAAGTTTTTTGAATGGACTGATTTACAAAGGTACAAATTGGCAAATTAGATAGAATAGTTGATAACAAGGATAGGGTGGGAACTTTTTTGACACATAAAAGAGCCCTCTTATCTGGAGTTTACAATTGAGTTTCTCACTACTCTAAAAGTTATGGGAGCTGATTGTCATGCATACACACAAAAAGGGACCATCAACTTTGGACTCTTCGATGAGAAATACACCATGAGGCCAAATAAATTGGCTAAATGTTTTGATGCCACCACTGCTGGAATAATTAAGCATCCCCCTACCTTCAAAGTGGATGTGGAACAATTCTGGAAGTCAATCAGAGACGATAAGAGCAACTATAATAATAATAATAACAAGGCATCAAAGATAAATAGCTAAGCCTTGAGGATTGCTCATCGATTTACACCCTGGAACATCGACGATAGAGCACAATCAAATGGTAATTGCACTATCACAGACTTTTTCTATCTTTAGTGCATGGAACAAACAAAGAATAAACACACCCCTATTCTTCATGTAAAGGATAGATGGTCAAGTGGAGAAGGGAAATGAGTTCATAATGGGGCATTACATCACTAGGATTGCAAAATATGTGAAAGCTATTGCCTCAACAGAATAAGAACTTAAAGCAAGGAACATTATGTTGGAAAAACTGCCACATAATGAATCCACTTGTGAGAAAATGTTGTTGAGTTGGGGATCCTTCAAAGGCTTAACTCATGCCAAATAAAAAGAATTCTAGAAGAAAGAAAAGTACCTAAACTAAAACAGAATGATGAAGAGGATGTGGAAGCCATTCAAGCAGGGATAACTGTTATGGAAGAGATAGGAACTAGTGCTCCTACTACTGCTACTTCTTTTTCGAAGGTTGAGCAAAAGGCCTTGATTAACTAGTAACCATCTCTAGTGTTATTCAAAGGGTTGAATCCTCCATCAAAAGTACAAAAAATATAATGAAACATGAAGTGTGTCAACCAAACATTAGATTAGATAGTTGAAGGACCTACCTAAAACTCCAACAGAGTTAGAGGCAACAGTTGAGCCTAAGGACAAGCCTTAGAACCATCTCTAGGACCTCACCTCCATTCATCTTCATGTGCATATTTTCTCTTTGTTTCATTTTTTCTTTGTTTTTTCAAAAATGTTGATGTGAGGGACAACATTTCTTTAATGAATATGAATATTTTCTCACCTCACTTATTCTTACTTGAGTTATCTTTGTTATTTCTTTACTTGTGCATTTTTTTTTATAATGACAAAGGAGGAGAAATAACTAAGTATGGGAGTAAGAGGGAGTAAAATTGATATGAAAGAAAGAATAAGGCAAGCCAAGGAAAATGTAGTGTATATAACTTGTATGAATTTATTTTGCAAATAATTTGGTATGTATAACTTATTTTAATAGTGCATAAACAATGAAATGAAGTGGGGTGTAAAATGATCCATTATAACTTGTGCACTTATTTGTTATACTTAAGATTTATATGATGTACATTTCTTGCAAGATTATTTACCCTCAATAGTTTGTTTGTCATCATAAAAAATATGGAGAATGTTAAACCTAGCTTGGGAGTTTTGGTAAACCAAGCTTATTTTGATGATTATAAACACATCTAAATGCTAACTCTTATTCAAGTTGATACGTAAGATCTTGCAGGTATATTATTTTTTTGATCATCAGCTTTTAAAAGAAGAGTTTTTGAAAAAATCTTTTAGTAGTCAAAGTCAATGGATGTTGCTGCACTTCAAAAGGTGTTATGACTTCATTAACGGGCATTGAAGATTCTCAATCGACATTGAAGAGACACCCAAATGTGAGTTAAAGTTTCTAGACCCCTTAACCATCGACTCTCTCGTGGCACAACAGGCGTTAAATGTTGCAAACACTTGAGCTTCTCCAATTTACCTTCACAATAAGCATTTCATTTTTGCAATGAGCATGGCTAATCGATAACTTAATAAGCATTGCATTTTCACAATAGATATTGGACCAAGTGATTTGATATGAACAGAATCCTTAAATTCTCGACACAGGCATTGGACTTATATCAATGGGCATTGGAAAAAGCATCTAGGCGGAGCTAAATGATCTGGACCCTCAAATGGGAGATATTAAAATATTCAACTGGCATTGGGATCCCTTTCAACGGGTATTTAAAAGAAGCCAATAAGCATTGAGACACTATAAAAAATCTTAAAAAATAGAGCATAAAGTTCACATCCTTTTGAAAACTTTAACGAGTATTGATCATATCCTAGCTAGAGTTGAAGTTGAATTATGATAGTCACTAAGAATGTATGAAAGTCGTTAAAGGAGTTGGAGACTAAAATATTGAAAAAGTCAGAAGAGGAGCATCTAGACAAATCTCTCCATAATAACTAGTTTTAATGAACATTTCAATGATATCAACGACCATTGAAGTTGAATTCTCACCCAACAATAGGCATGGAAACTCTCCAATAGACATTGAGTACTTTATGACAAATAGTGTCAACCTTCTTTCTAACAGCTAGTCTCGTGTCTCTACCTATAAAAGGACTCTCCCATAATAGATTTTAGATAAAAAAAAAGAGAGAAAAGTGAAAAATGTTCATAAGTGAGTATATTCTATTATGTAAGCATTCTTTAATAAAAGGTGAAAATAAGAGTAAACTAGTTTCAATGGAAGATCATTGTCAAAAGCTTGCAAAAGTCATCTTCAAAATAAAGTTGAAGAATAAGCTTAAAACATCTTTCAAAACTCTCCACCAAGTCAAACATATCTTGTGAGTGTGTTTATTATTATGTATTGCTTGAGTGAGAGTGTTCTTTTTCATCCTTAAGTTGTAAATTCTTTAGAGAAAGTTTATGGGCTCAGGAGATCTTAAAAGATCCAAAACCATTTTGTGAAAGGTTTAAGGTAGTACCTACAAACTACTATGGGAAATGGTTTTAGTAGCACCCAAAAGTCTACTTGCAACAGCTTGGTAGTGCTCGAAAACTACTATTGTTAAGGTGATAATAGCACCTGAAAGCTATCTAGATAGTGAAAGGCTCTAGTAAGAGACTAGAGGAGAGGACGTATGCAGGATTATGTCGAACCTTTATAAATTGTTTGCATCAATTTCTCATTATTTTTGCACATAGCTTTTATTGGTTTTTACTTGCCATTGCCTATTCAACCTTCATTCTAGGGCATTAAGGAATAACACTTTTTGATTCACTTGATTTGAAGACCAAGGAAGAACTTGAGCTCACCCATCATGCTTATCATAAATTTTCTAATCATATACTTAACAAATTCTTCATTAAGAGATTCATTAGTAGCACCAAATACAATATCATCAACATATATTTATACATTGAATATTTCTTTATTATGCCTTTTGACAAATAAAGTTAGATCAACCTTGCCTTTTTCAAGTATGAAGATACTCACATAAGTAGTCTTAGACACCTTAAAGGTGTAAGCAGACCAAGTGACTTACAGTGACATCATCGATCCTGTGAAAGATGTCATGTAAGACTTTACTATATTGTCTAATATAGAGTCTAGCTCGCTCATTACTATAAGCTCTAGTCCTTTAAAAGTGGACCTAGGGGCCTTCTTGTAGCCCTAGATAGCTGTAGTAGTAGGTGCAAGTGCAATAGCGGTAGGCCTTCATGTGACTTGTGTAGTAGTCCCCTAAGACCCATGCTAAAGGATGATCCCCTTATTAGCCTTGTGTTGAGGGAACACCCAAATGGCCACCTCTGACAATAGGAACGATTTGACTAGCGCCTCGATCATCCAAGTCCTATAAGGAACCCAGTCTAAAACAAGATGATCCCCTAGCATGAAAAGCAATGTCGCCTCAAGCTCTCTACCCTTCTTCAGATATGTTGCTTAGAACATGTTCTCAAGCAGACATTGAGGGACAAGACATGTATCTAGATCCTTATGCCAATAATAGACCCGCTTGCCTAAGTACCACTCTCAAACCTTACCATTAGCCATTGCCCATAGGATATGACCTCCACCTTTGTCACCTCTAATGGCCATGCCTCCATGGAGCCCCTATAGTCGAGATACATCTATAATAAGAGTAAATGATAGCCTTAAGTATAAAACTAAGGAATAATAAATGAATAACTATAACTAATATAAAATTACTTTTATAGGATTGTATTACCTGATCGATGGTATGGGTGTTCAAGTGAGCATTCCTACTAATTGTAAAAGACTCCTTATGGGATGCAATGCTCCACCAGATAAAATGAGGGCAGCTGCCCTCCATGATAGCCATGGGGTTGTCCCCTGGCTCGAAGGCCTAAGCCTATTAACAAACTTCACATTAGCCCAAAAATAATAAAAAAAAGATAAAGACACAGAGAAAGGTTAAGAGGTACTTACAATAAGCACTCTTCAAGTGCTGCACCTGTACCCTTTGCCCCTAGAATATCGATCTAGGTACCCGTATAAGTATCCCAGTGCTATAGATACCTAGTCAAAGTGGTGTAGAAGCCTTAGGTCCTCTAACATGAACACGAGGCATAGCTCAATAATGTCAAATGCATTCGAGAATAAGACCCCTGATAGAGCATACAATAGGAAGCAACATTCATGCTGGATCCACTATCTTTTGCGCATAGTCATTGATAATTAGAGGGGCACTAAAGCAAATGTTAAACCGTGGTCCAACTCTGTTTGATCTGAGGAGTCAAAAAATGTTGGCTCATGCACACCAAAGTTTATGGGGAGAGGATGTCCAAGAAATGGAGCTTGGTCAGGTAAGTGAACTCGCTGAGCATGATTACTAGCTCTCCAATCAAAGTTAGATGAAAGGTATGGGTTTTGTGAGTCTAACACTTAGCTAATGCATGGGTCATCGCCAAGTCGATCCTTGAAGCCTTCACTATTAACATTCGAAGGAGAGGTAAAAGTTTAGTCCCTTCTAATTGAGTCATAACTTGAGGGTGAAGCTCCTGAAACCATGTCCTAGTTAGACCCATCGCACTACCCCTTCTGATAGGAGATAATGCCCTAAAAAGGAGAAAAAAAGGGAAGAAAACTAAATTAAAAAAATTACAAGTATGTCGAGGTCATGAAGCAAGAAGGAGAAAGAAATCCTATCAACAACATGAGGTAGTTAAAAAGTTGTAGATAATAAAAAAAAAAGCATGGAATAACTAGCCCTAGTCATGGGGGACTATTTGCAAAATTTTAAGAGAAATTATGAAAATTAATTTTTCAATAGGCCAACATGGCTCAGTCAGAAATCAACAAAGACAGATCCGTAATAAATAAATGAATGAATTATTTATATATTATTTATTTATTCTAGGTATGTGCCTTGATCTCTTATAAGATATTTTATGAATTAATTTCCCTATTTTTTTTTAATGTAGATTACAAGAATAAAACATAAATGAACATAAGCCAAGGCAACATACCAAACTAGTAGTAAAAAATAAATTTTGCTAAAAATATGAAAGGTAAGTTTCCTAAAAGCTATCCCTAAATATTCTTGGAAATTAACCTAATGTTCGCAAGAAAAAGAGAAATTTTGACACAATTCCTAGAAACTATAGTGCCAAAGAAGATAAAAAATTAAATAATAATGGAAAGAACAAAGAAGAACTCTTACTACTCCTAAGGTGGCTCCTGCTAGGTGACAGTACAAGTTATAGACTGTCGGTGTATAGCCATGTAGAGGAAAGCAAATCAGAATCATCTTTATAGTTGCATTCGCTAACGAGCTTACTCTATCGAAGCCCCAATACGATCACAATTGCTACAGGGCATCATATGTGGTAGCATCCTCATTGAAAATTTCATCTTGGATGTCCAACATCTCATTGTCATGATATTGGATGATGGTGCAGTCCTCTAAATGGTGGGGTAGAGAGTTTTAAGTAAGAGAAAGAAGAGAGAGAGAAGGAATAACACAAATGGTGGGTCGTTATCGAAAGGGGTTTATATGGTAGGGTTGGTTTGTACAAACCAACCTTCGTGTTGTGAAAATTGATTCCGTCAGGTAGTTTATACAAACCACTCTTAGCTCCTATAGATTATTCAAAGTTGGTAGGCCCATTCTCAACCTCTCAAGCCCAATTTCTCAAATCCAATTACTCCAACCTCATAAGCCCAACTTTGTTTAAACCTTGCAAGTGCAATTTTCTTCCTAACATCTCAAACGTAATTCTTAAATTATCCCTAAACACTCATAAGGACCAAACTACCAAATAAATTACCAAAATACCCTTATTACTAATAGAACATCTAAAAGGCAATTTAACCCTCTAAAATTACCAATTAAAATACTAAAAATCCCCCAACTAAAAATTTGACTTCCCCTAAAGCCTTCAGGGGATTTTCAAAAGAAAATTTGTCATCCTAAGAGTATTTGAACTTATGAAAGCAGTTTTACAATGTCTAGGCCTAAGCTTGTTGCCTTAGGAATAAAAATAAAACCCTCAAAATAGCTAGAAGGGCTTCAAGAGTTCTGTATCATCTTTAACACATCAAAAGGGCATAAATGACATAATGCTAACTCTAAGGGGCATCTTTGAGCTAAAACCACTAGCTAGAAGGGCTAAAGTACTTGCAAAATATTTGAATACATTAGTAATTACATAAAGATAACTACAAGCACATGAAAAGCATATAGAACACCTAGCACTTGCTAGAAAGCTATTAGAACTTCCTCAATACATGCTAGAGAGCTGTTGAAGGATACAATAACACCTAATAGCTACTAGAAAAGCTACAAGAAGGAATTTAGTACCTATTAGAGAGTTGCTATAATATTTAATACTTGCTAAAAGTGTACAAAACCCATTGGTACCCGCTAAAAAGCTGCCATAATAAACTTTAGTATTTGTTTAATGAGCTATTAAAGAATTGTATTTTTTAGTATCCTTATTAATGTTTATGTTTGTTACATTGCTTTGGTTAGACTTATTCAAAAAGTCAATTCTCAAAATGATTTTTTCCAAGCCTCACAATGGTAGGGGCAAATTGTAAGCATCAAATTCTAGGCCTTGGGATACAAAACTCAATAATGAAAATCATTGAAAATATTCCCCTGAATGCTAGAGGAATTGATAAAGGAAGAGAAATAAGGCTCTGGGATACCTTAAAGAAGCCCAAAGCCAAGCCCACTACTAAGCCTAAGTTTATGATAATAACTAAGCCCAGGCTACCAACCCATGATTAATGGGATGTACAGTTGATTAGGCTAAGTTGTACAGCCTAGAACATGGTTGTACAACCTTATCTTAAACCTTAACCTAAGAAGCTTCTGGAATTAGTCCTCCTTTTAAATTCTTAGGCTGTATAGGCCTAAAAGATGGATGTAAAACCCAACTTTGGCTTTACATTCTATATGGAAACCCTAAATTCTAGAACTTTGATCTTTTCCTCTGTGATTGGACATAAACAATATGTAACTAAGGCTATTCTAACTTTGTTACACCCTTTCATTATCTATAAATATCTCTCCATTTGAAGTGGAAGGGGAGGCTTGGATAACCATAACGTCACTCTGCCAAAATCTCTCTACAAACACTACTTAACATAAAAGCATCAAAAACCTAGATCATTCGATCTATTCCTAAGGTGGAACAAGGCCTAATCTCAACATCGTTATGCACTTCCTAAGTATTTTAAAGGGTATTGATAATATAGTGAGCCTGTTAGGGTAATAAACTCATAAGAAGGCATTTAGAAACCTTTAATCCCCCTTATTTTTCTCCTTCTTGTCTTTTTCATTTATTTTTAAAACCCAAAAAATGAAGGTTATATAACTTTCTTTATAGGTTGTACAACCTAGTTTGTTCAGAGAGTAGTTTGCACAACCTTTTCTTTTTTCATTCGAATTCTTCTTGTAAAAAATGATTTTCTTCGAGGTTTTCTAGTTCAATTAGTAGAATAGGATGAGGCCAAATGGCCTAGGTCTATATTCACCTTAAAAATTGGAATTTTGAATGGGTTTTAGATGATTCTCATAACCTATTTTATGTTCATGTTCCAAGTTCTTTCATATTTTGATCAGATGATGCTTTAAGCTTTTGTTTTAATCTGGTTTAGCAATGACCAAGTAAGAGGCTTCTTACTCATAGGACCATGAGAGCCATATAAGATTGGCTTACCTTTTAATTTTGTTACTTGGCATGTGTTTTGGCTTACAATCTCAGTCCTTATTGATGGGTATTCTAACCTTTGTGATGGTTAGTATTGTGCATAGATGCCATGCTCTTTGTGAGCTATAAAGGGACAAGATTCACTAAACTTAGGACCCCAAATGCTTTTGCCTTAGGCCACTCAAATCCTCCAAATGCTTTGCATCACTTGTTTATGATTCTTTGCCTTGCATGATGTAGGTGTTTTTGTTTAGATGCTATATTATTTCTCATATAATGTTAGGGTGTGTTCATTATGGACTTATAAACATGCTTAGGTACCTTTGTATGGGAGACATGGTAATGTGAATTATACTTATTTATTTTACTTTTTGTTCATTTTACTTATCTTATGTTTCTTTTTTTTACTCACTAGTGCATTTTAATTATGTAGGTGCTTTGCTTAAGCTAGACCATAAAGTTGGTCTTAATAATCATTTTATGAGATTATAGATGACCATTTGATATGTATGGATGATATGCATGTTAATCTCTATGCCATGTCACATGCCCCATTCCTTTTGAGATGATTATGCATGATGTGGATGTATGGAAATACTTGTTAATCCATATTTCATGTAACATGCCCCTATTCCTTTTGAGATGATTATGCATGATATGGATGTATGGAAATGCATGTTAATCCTTATGCCATGTCACATGCCCCATTTCCTTTGAGATGATTATGCATGATGTAGATGTATGAAAATGCATGATAACCTTATGTCGGGTCATATGACCCCTTTCCCCTTTGAATTGATGAGATGTTTTTGATCGCACTAGTTTCATATCTAAGACCATTAATTGGACTAATTGATAACTTAATTAAAATGTTAAAAGTGAACTAGAGATGGCTAAAGGTTGGATCCCAATATTTGGACAATTTTGGGGTGCCTAACCTTTCTCTCAAGTCATACCCAATTTTCAAACCCAATCTCTGATGAGGTGAAGATGAAATGAATCTTTTAGTTGACTAAAATTTGGTTTAGAGTTTTCCTTTCTTGAATTCTTGTCCCGACTAAAGCTGGGTAGTGACTCCATAACTCCTACGGATGATACCAAAGTATCATCCCACTTTTGGTCCTTAATGACCATCATTTAAGACATAAGGGCTTTGAACTTACATAAGGCTTAAAGGATCCTACATTGATCTAAACATGTTCCATTTCTTAGGGTTATTACCAATGAAAACAACCCCTCCTCCATCATCTCGATCCCCTAACTAGTCAATAAAAAGATCGAGTTACAAGCAAGATTCCACTTGTTCAAGCAAAACTCCAAAATCAACACGCTCATAGTCACCTTCTCTCATTTTAATTTGGTGATAACTAGATTCAAATTAATTTTTGAAAATAAACATGCACCATGTAGTTCATCCAACATGTCATCTAACCTAGGAATAAGATGTCTATAATTCATCATAATTTTATTGATGGCATAATAATTAATGGACATCCTTTAAGTTTTGTCCTTCTTAGGTGTAAGCAACACGAGTACAACACATGGGTTCATGCTCTCACAAACATAACCCTTCTCCATAAGCTTATTAACTTGCTTTTGGATTTCTTTAGTCTTTTGTAGGTTGCATTGACATGTTGGTTTATTAAGTATGGTTACTCTAGGTATGAAATCAATTTGATGTTCAATTCCCCTTTTTGCTAGAAATTCACTTGGAATTTCATGCAAAAATAGCTCTTAAAAAACTTGTAAATGATCAACAACAACACTAGGCACATTTTTGGTTATCTCATTAGAAATAATCAAAATTTCCTTGTACATGAGTATAAACATTGTTTGTCTCATTATCATGGCTTTTTTCACATCATTCATGCTTGCATAAATACTCAATTTATTTTTCCCACTCAATGGTTCCTTGTTTTCTCTCCCTTTGTGTTTTCCATCTTGGTTATCTTATTTGGAAGAATTTGGGTTGCTCATCTCTCTTTTTTCTTTTCTCTCATGGGTTTCCTTCCCTAAAGAATTCCCTAATGAAGCTTCAAGCTCTTCTTATTGCTTTTTGATTCTCATTTGGTCATAAAAAATTTCTTTTGGTGATAATGGTTCAAGTTGATATTTCTTCCCATCCATAGTCAAGGTATATCTATTTTCAAATCCATCATGGGTCACCTTGTTATCAAATTGCCAAAGGTCTTCCCAATAATATATGGCCCGCATACATTGGCATAACATCACACAACACTTCATCTTTATAACTTCCAATTTAAAAATAAATAAGTGCTTGCTTATTTGCCTTAAAAACTCTATTTTCATTCAATCATTGTAGTTTATAGGGCTTTGGATGCTTAATGATTGGTAATTGTAGATTTGCCATTAGTAAAGTACATGCCACATTAGTGCAACTTCCACTATCAACTATCACATTACACAACTTGTTAGAAATCAAACAAAGAGTATGAAATAAATTTTCCCTTTGCTCTTCATGCTCATCATGTTTGTTTTTCAAACTAAGTGTGTATTGGACAACTAGAGTTTCCCCTTTAGTGCTAGTTTTGTGCCTTAGGCTAATGCTTGTGATGGATATATTTTTTTTTACTAATGTCATGGTTGCAATTTTGTTAAATATCTATTTTATATTTTGTTTACAATTAAATTATAAATTTCATGAATAGTTAATTCTACCTAATGTCATCAAGTATGTAACTTGATAGTAAAACCTTTAGGTGTAAAGAATTCTATTCTAAATTGTCCCTAATTAGTCATTATTGTTGGGATAATAATGAATGAAGACTAGTATGTGTTAGATTGATGACTATGTTTTACTAGTCATGGATATGTGATATTAAGTCAAACATTTATATACATATTTAATAAATATTATATTAGACTGGCCTAGTATGAGAACATTGCATGGATTAATAGTTATAAGTGGTTCTCAAGAAATAGTATTAACTTAATCTTTTTACTTGAAAATCACCATGGATTCCAATATAATGAACTTCATGTTTTGATATAGTCCAACATTATCTTTAATTAGATGATCATATAAATTAATATTGGACATGGAGTAAATCATATAGAGGAATATGATTCATTAAGAAGGAATTTGTCCCTCATATATTTTTATGAGAAATATATATTTAGGCCCCTCAATAAGTTAGACTGAAGAGATTGCATGACCATGTGGTAATAAATTGATAAATTTTGTTAATCTCATTTTACATCAGTTTACTTGGAGATCGAGAAAGAATTGAAATATATAAGGATGACATCATCCATGTCTTATGTTCAAATGAAGATATAATGCAATAAAAGAATTATAATACTATTTGTGACATAGGTTAGATCAGATTATTGACCTTCACATAATTTGGGTAGTCGTAATGTTTTGCTAGAGGCCACTTATGACTTGTGGGTCAGAAATAGATTTTGGACCATTGCCAATATTATGTGAATCTATAGGGTCATACACATAAAGTAGGCTGAAAACAAAATTGAATTTTTTCTACTCTCTCTATTTATAATTAAGATAATTAGAGATATTATCTAAATTATTAGATATCCATTTCATTTTAAGAAGGTGTTGGCTCTCTATTTATAATTAAGATAATTAGAGATATTATCTAAATTATTAGATATCCATTTCATTTTAAGAAGGTGTTGGCCCTTGAGCACAAAGAAAGGGGAGTTGAATAGGTGGGAAACTAAAAAATTTTAGAGGGATGATGGGGTGTTTAAAGATTGGAAGAAGAGTAGAAATAAATAACATACATTGTTTATAGTGTTTTGGGTGTTAACACACCCTATGTCCACTCCTTAATTCTTCACAATTGGGTGTTTCACTCAACATAAAATGGTGTTTCCAAGCTCAAACCAAACTTATATAATGTGTTTTGATGGCTCACACACAACCCTACAATTTGTGTTTTAAGGCTTATGCAAAACCTCACTTAAGTCTTTTACATAGGCTCACACTTTAACCTATTACACGAGTTTTGATAGTTAGGCTAACTCTCAACCTATTTACAAAGGTATTTAATGATTACACCCAACAAATAATAACTCACAATCAAAGAATAAGAAGCTATGAAGCAAATTTACAAAAGTTTGCTACAATTAATAAAATTCTCTTACAACCATGTCTGTTTGGTGGAGTATTTATAGGCAACACCCACCAAAGAGACATTACTAACAAACTATGCCTAAATCTCTAAGGTAAGCTAGGTAGATTTTGCATTTAATGCCTGTCAAAATGAATTCGCGATCACGATTGGCATTTTGTGGTCGCAAATTTCCAATTTGGACTACAAAGATCGAAATCGAGATAGAGAACCCGATTTTGTGTCTAACAGCTAGTCCATGTGGCGTGCTACTATTGGTGTTCTAAGAAATATAACCATGTGTTTGACCAGTAAACTAAAAGTTGCGATCGCGATTGAGATACTTCTTAGACGCGATAAAGACCACAAATCCTTTTGTTTGGTGAGGAGAAATCACTCTCTTGTGTTGTGATCATGACAGGTTCTTCGCCTTCATAAATTTTGATATCCTAACGGTTGTTTTAGACATTTGGCATGTTATAGTTGCAGACTCGATTCCTTCCATTCTTCTATAAAATTTGCAATCGCAACTCAGGATGCGAACACTACCGCAAATCTCTCTATATGTCATTCAAGTCTTCCTCAGCTAGATTGCAACTGTGATTTCCTATATGAATTTATTTGGTCCAAGTTCATCCATCCTTGTTGCAAGGTTGTTGTCGTGATTTAGAGGATCTTGACTACGAATTTGGATGCCTTACTCAATGCTAGAGATTTAGACTTCCATCTAACTTTCAATGTAAAATTAACTTAAAAGCTGCAAAAATAACACTTAAACAAGACATTTATTATCAAGATAAAAAAAGGCCTTTAACTTAGGTTTGACCAACCTAGTCCAATAATCTCCCCCTTTTTGATTTTGATAACTTAGATTAATTTTACTTTAAGGAAAATGAATTACATGAATGTGAAGTTGAGATGGTCAATAATTTTAAAAAAAACTTATTTATCAAATAAGTCTGTCAAAGATGTATATGATGTTAATTTTGAATTAGATTGCTCCCATTGCTCCCCATCAACTTATACTTCCCTTGATAATATGTCATGCAAGTTCTTTTACCACTATTTCTCTCCCCTTTTGGCAAGATAAAAAAAAGAGTTAACTTAAAATTAAAGGAAAGTAAAAGTGCATAGGTGATGAATGGATAAAGGATAATTTGAGATAGAACAATCACATATGATAAACAAGTATAGGAAATAAGTATAGAACAATCACACATGATAAGTAAGTATATAAAGCAACAATTGCAAAAAGAACAACACTTTTATTCATATAAAACTGTGGGATCACATACTTATAAGAGAAACAAAAGAAATAAAAGAAAAATACTAAAAGTCTAAGAAAAAGCTAAAATGTTGGAGAACTGTCATCATCTCTGGAGTCATTAATTTCTTCATCTGCACCTCCTCCTTGTGCTTCATCACATTCCTCTACTTCTTGATTTTCTTCTTCTTTAGGAATGTCATCTCAATCCTTAAAATTAGGGAGGTGGCAAGGAGTAACACCTACCTTCTATTAAAAATCTACCAAACCACTGTGGAGGTGAGAGAGTATAAGTGTTAGACTAGGTTATTCAAACCTAAGTCAAAACTCTCTTTTGATTTTAACAATATAGATTGAAAGTTCTAATGTCAATCTTAAGTGTTATTTTTACAGTTTATAAGAGTTATTTTCATTAGAAGTCAAAATCTCCATCTTTTAGAAAGACATCCAAATTTGCTGATGGGATCCCCTAAATCGCGACCACAATATTGCTAGAAGAATGGATGAAGCTAGGCTAGAGGAATTCACAGGTGAATTTGCAGTTACGACTTAGCCAAAGGAAGTGAGCTTGAGTCAGAGGAATTTGCGATGGGCATCACATTCGAATTTGCTATCACAACTTTCGTAGTGACAAAAGTGGGAACCAAAGCCATAACCATAACACTAAGTGTCTTAAGTATTGGTTGACGATCAAAAATTGCGAGGAAAAATATGTGGTCATGACCATGACTCAAGGAGTTGAAGCTTCCTCACCAAACAAAAAAATTTGTGGTCTCAGTCGCTATCAAGAACTTAAGTATCTTGCGACCACGACTTTTGATAATGGTTACAACATAATGACTATATTTTCTAGGATAACTAATGGACAACTAACACGTGGACTAGCCGTTAGACATAGGATGAGGTTCTCGCCACAGTTTATAACTCCTCAATGCAAATTGGAAATTCGCGACAATGAAATGGTAGTAGCGGCTGCGACTTCTGCATGACAAGCATTTAACACTAAATTTGCCTAACACATCTTAGAGATTTGTTGATAGTTTTAGAGTAATATCTCTTTGGTGGATATGGGCTATAAATACTCCACCAAACTGATGTTAATGTAAGAGAAGAACTGTTAGTAATGCCTAAACTCTTGTAAAGTTAATTATATACTTTAATTCCTTATTTCTTCATACATAGTTTGGTGTGAGCTTTAAACACCTTGTGCAGGGTTTGAGAGTGAGTCCTTAAATAGAAAGCACTTGTTTAGGTTTAAGAGTTAGCCTAGTTGTAAAAAACTTTTATAGGATGAGTGTGAGCCTTGGGAAAACATTTATAAGGTTTGCTGTGAGCCTAAACGCTAGGTTGAGTGTGAGCCTTGGGGAAACACTTGTAAGGTTTGGTGTGAGCCTAAACACTAAGTTGAGTATGAGCTTATAAAACACTAGTGGTTGAGTGAAACATGGAATTGGTGAATTGGGGAGTGGATGTAGGGTTAGTTAATTCCCGAACCACTATAAAACTCTTGTGTTCATTCTTCTCCTACTCTTCCTCTAATCTTTCATTTTCGTGAGCATCCTCCATAATGAAAATTTTAAATCTACCACCAATTCAACCCCCTTCTTGTTGCACTAGGGCCAACAATTGGTATCAGAGCGAAGTCTCAATTCAAGCCTTAATTATGTGAGAAAAGATCAATCACACAAGAAGGAGTCCACTCTTATCTTAATCCACACTTTGATGGTAATGATTATGCTCTTTGGAAGCATAAAATGGAGATCTATCTTGATAGCGATCTCATCAACTTATAGGATTATATACTTGAAGAGTGGAAGCCTCCAGCAAAGATGGTTGAAGGAGTAGAGATGACAATTACAAGAGAAGAATGGAGTGAATCACAAACGAAGGCAAATGGGAAGAATAAGAGGTCAATGACTATTCTCTTAAGCTCCATGTCAAGAGAAGAAAATGGAAGAGTACCATATTGCCAAACTGCACATGCCATATGGCAATCACTAGAAAACTATCATGAGCACACAACTCTTGTGAAATCAAGTAGGTTGGAGATGTATGTGATAGAGTGGGAGTTCTTCATGATGGAAGACCACGAGAGCATCACCGAAATGACAAATAGACTCTTCTCTATTGTCACAAACATGAAAAAGTTTGGAAGGATTCTTACTAACTATGAGGTAAATACTAAAATCCTTAATTCTCTTCCATTAGATAAATTTGGTGCAAGAGTATGCAGTATTCAAGACTCCAATCCAGAAATTGGAAAAGTGCCAACTAATGCCCTTATTGGTAAGCTTCTCACTCATGAGATAGCTCTCAAGAAAGAAGAAGAGATGAAGAAGCGAAGAGGACAAAGACATAAAGAAGAGAAGAAAGCTTTGGCCTTTAAAGCTCAAGAAGATTATTTGTAACATCCCTAGCCACATTCATTGGCATTATCACATGAACATATGCATTAGATAAATAATCATTTAGAAGCACCATTGCATTTGGGGACACTTGAACATATATGTAGTGTTTGTATAGTTGTATGACAAATTATTTTATGTTGTGTGCATGTTATAATATCATAAATAATGGTGTTTTAGAGCTTAATTAAAAGTATAAGGAGTATC
>CATIWR010341133.1:0-10128 GCA_949677035.1 Omphalea diandra
GAGCTTGAAAACACCATTGATATAGTGAAATACCCAATTGAGTGATTGGGGAGTGGACGTAGGGTCAATTTTGCCCGAACCACTATAAATTGTTTGTGTCTCTATTGTTCTATCTTCTCCCCTTTATCTTTGTTTTAAAAAAAAAAATTTTCACCAATTCAACCCCCCTTCTTGGTGCCTAGGGACAACAACTTCGTCGTCCACTAAAGTGGTGACTCGGCATTCTCTATGATCAAAGGTGACCTTATTACCTTTGTCATATAATTGACTTACACTTAACAAATTATGTTGTAAGCCACTAACTAAAAGAACATTATCAATTAAAGAACATCCGTTCTTACCAATAGTTCCAATGTCAATTACCTTACCCTTGGCATTGTTGCCAAATGTGACATCTCCATCTTCTTTTTCTTTCAATGCCGTGAATAGCTCTCTATTTCCAGTCATGTGCTTGGAACATCCACTATCCACATACCAATTGCTTGATTTGGTG
This sequence comes from Omphalea diandra, assembly GCA_949677035.1. NCBI lineage: Eukaryota > Viridiplantae > Streptophyta > Magnoliopsida > Malpighiales > Euphorbiaceae > Omphalea > Omphalea diandra. The sequence continues at coordinate 494 of CATIWR010341133.1, forward strand.
GTTGCCACATTCCCCTACATAACAAAAGTGAGTTACGTTTTCTTAGGTACCCAAGCATACTTGGGTCCTAAGGGGTTAGAGTTTAAAGGGTCCTCTAATTTGAAGTGAGCCTTCCTAATGAAACAATGAATGTTAACATGCCCATATTTCATGCAATAATGGCATTGGAGTTTAGACTTAGAAGTCTTTCTCCTTTGCACATATTTAGTATGAGTAGGGGGTCCTCTCATACCATGGTCATGTGAATGCATGCATGAACATGTATGATGAGTAAGAGTGGAAAATTTTTTATGAGGATGACCATGCTTTTTGTGGTAAATGTAGGCATGGTTAGCTCTTTGAGTATTGGCTCTAGAGCTTTGGGGAGCCTTCCCTTTGCCCTTAGGATTAGAAGGCTTAGTGGTAGGAGCACTTTTCTTCCCAATTACCTCAATGCTTGAGGTTTGAGGTTGTGAAGCTCTAACAAATATAGTTTGAGATGATGAGGAGGCTCCATTGAAGCCTAAACCATGTCTAACTAGTGGCGGTCTTTGTGACACAATCAATATGTCTAAGGCTTCTTTTCCTTTGTGTAACTTAGAGATTGAGCTTCTAAGCTCAATGACTTCTCATTTAAGAGTGTCATTTTCCTTCCTTAATGAAGCCATAGAAGAAGATGAAGTGAAAAGTCTTTCTACTAAATTTTTGAGTTCTTCATTAGAAGTCCTCAACTCATTTACAATACCACTAAGAGTCTTGTATTCATCTTCTAATTTTGAGCACCTTTTCTTATAAGTTTTCACTTGTGACTTGTACTTGTCACATCTCATGGTTAGAGCTTCTAAAAGCTCTTCATCTATCTCATCAAATTCAAGATCAAAATTAGAATGAGAAGAAGTACTTACCTCATTTGAAAGATCTTCTTGTGCCATGAAGCATATGTTGGCAACCACTCCTTCTTCTTTTTTTTCACTTGAGCTATCATCCCAAGTTACTGAACAACTTTTCTTCTTCTCCTTGTCCCATCTCTTCTTCTTCTTTAATTTAGGACATTCATACTTGATGTGGCCTTGCTTGCCACATTCATAACAAGTGACTTCGTTGGATTTCTCTCTTGGATTAGGAGTTGTCTTCTTGAAGCCTTTTCTTTCCTTTCTTCTCTTGATCAACTCCTTTGTCCTTCTTGAGAGCATTGCTAGCTCCTCCTCTTCCTTGTCACTTTCTTCATCACTTTAGGTGATATCTACCTCCTTCGCTATTGTTGATGCTTTAAGAGCCATGTTTTTCTTTCTTTCTCCAGTTTGTCTCCTTGGCCTCTTAGCTTCTTCATTTGTTCATCTTTTTGCAAGGCTAACTCATGAGTTAAAAGTTTGCCTATCAACACATCGGTTAGAACATTTCCAATTTCTGGATTTGACTCTTGTATGCTGCAAACTCTAGCACCAAATTTATCTTGAGGAAGAGTTTTAAGGATTTTTGTGTTTACCATATAGATAGTAAGAGTTCTTCCAAATTTCTTCATGTTGGTGACAATGGACAAGAGCCTGTTTGTCATTTCTGTGATGCTCTCATTGTCTTTCATTATGAAGAGTTCCCATTCGGTGACATACATTTCCAAACAGCTTGACTTGACTAGAGTTGTGCCTTCATGATAGTTCTCTAGAGTCTTCGAAATGGCATGAGCTGTTTGATAGTGTTGCACTCTTCCAATCTCTTCTCTAGAGAGTGAGCTTAGAAGAATGACTATTGCTCTGTTGTTCTTGCCATTTGATTTCTGGTGTGCTTTAACCCATTCGTCCCTTGGGATTAATTCTTCATTATCATCCACAACCCTGGTAGGTGGCTTCCATTCCTTAATGATCACATCCCAAAGGTACACCACATCTATGTCAAGATAGATCTTCATCCTATATTTTCAATGAGTATAGTCTGTTCCATCAAAGTATGGCTTGAGTTGTGAGTGGATTCCCTCTTGTGCCATGATTTTTGTTCACCTAATGAAGGTTTGATCGTGAAGTGAGGCTCTTATACCACTTGTTGCCCTAGACACCAAGAATGGGGGGTTGAATTAGTGTTAAAAATTAAAATTAGAAAGAAAGTGAAGAAATGAGATGAGAGAAAACACAGGATTTATAATGGTTTGAGTGTAATCGACCCTACGTCTACTCCCCAATTCTTCAAAATTGGGTATTCCACTATCTTTCAAAGGCATTTTCAGGCTTACACCAAACTTTTACACTTGTGTTTTGAAGGATCACACAACAACCTTTAGAACTTGTATTTTTAGGCTTACACAACAACCTTTACAATTTATGTTTTAACAAGCTCACACACCAACCTCTCTTAGTGTTTTAATAGGCTCACACTATAACCTATTGCAGATGGTGTTTATGCTCACACCCAACAATGGCTTAAAGAATAGAAAAGAGTGAGTAGTAAAATTACAAGAGTTTTGGTACAAAGTTATTAATTCTCTTGCATTTACATATGTTTGGTAAGGTATTTATAGCCTCTACCCACCAAAGAGACATTACAATAAAACTGGTACAAAATTATCAAAGTATGCTAGACAGATTTTCGCATTAAATGCTTGACAATTGTTTTGCGGTCGCTACTAATTATTCGCGATCGCAAATTCCAAATTCCATAAGGAAAACCTCGTTTGTGTCTAACGACTAGTCCACGTGGCAGCTTCTAATTAGTGCATCAAGAAAATATAGTTGTTGCCTTTCACCTGCTCTCAAAAGTAGGGTTGCGATTTATTTTGTATAGGACACAACTATGGACGTGAATTCCTTTGCCAAAAGTGTTCACCTTCTTCTTTTGAGTTCACGGTTGCTACCAACAAGTTCCCCTTGTGATATTTGGCTTCCAACGGTTACCTGGGACACTTGTCAAGCTATGATTGTGGACTTGATTTCCTCTTGAGTCACTTTGAAATTCACGGTCACGACTAAGGCAAGTTTTACACCACAAATTCGTCTATCACTTTTGGAGTTCTTCTTTTGGATGAATCGTGGCCGAGAATTACTCCGCGATTTCATCTATCTGAACTTCTAGCAAGTCTTCTAATGGATCGCGGTTGCAAATTTTTAGATTGCGGTCACAATTTAGAAGTTACTTGACATACTTTGAAGATTAAGATTTCTATCCAACTTCTAACTTAAAGACTTTCACAAAAACTACAAAACAACACTAAATAGAAACATTAAAAATGATCAATCTCGTTTGTCAAGATCAAAAGAGGCCCAAGACTTAGGGTTAACTACCCTAGTCCAATAAGCAGTGTGAATTATATGCATCATTTCATAAGCATATTTAATATTAATTTTATACATATCATTGCATTTAATCTTGGCACACAAGAAATTTTGAAAGCCTTACTCATAGCCAGCAATGTTATGCTCGAGAAGCAAAGGAAGTTTGAACAGCTATTCATGAAGTATAAGAGGGCCTTTGTTTAGATGTATAAGGATATGCCGAAAGTTGATTGATGGATAACTCAACACAATATTTTTACTTACCTACATATGAGATCAATAATAGAAGCTCAAAAGGATAAGACTAGAATGGACCCCACTAATGAAAAAGGAGCTGGTAAAACAGTTGAATGCTAAATTCCCAAAGATAATCAACTAACCTGAATGATTGGCTAACATAGTACTAGTGTCAAAAAAGGATGGGAGAATTGGGATATGTGTTTATTATAGAGACTTAAATAAAGCATGCACCACACACGATTTCCCTTTGCCCCACATTAATGTGTTAGTGGATTACATTGCAGCCTATGTTATGTATTATTTTATGGATAGGTTCTCTGGCTACAATCAAATCCTCATGGCCATCATAGATAAAGTATAGACTCCTTTCATCACTAAGCAAGGCACGTATTGTTATAAAGTGATGTTGTTTAGATTAAAAAATGTAGGTGCAACTTACCAACGGATGGCAATCAATTTGTTTCATGATTTGATCCACAAAAAAGTAGAGGTATATGTAGATGACATAATGGTGAAGTTAAAAAAAAGGGAAAGACATTTTGAAGCCTTATAAAAGTTCTTATAAAAAGTTTACAAATATAACCTTAGACTTAACCCCAATAAATATGTGTTCATGGCTACATCAAGCAAACTATTGAGACACATGTTGAGCAATAAGGGTATCGAAGTAGATATGGACAAGGTACAAAAACATTCAAGATATGCATATACTAAAGATAAAGAAGGAATTTTAGAGATTCCTAGGTCATCTCTAGTACATTAGTTGATTCATAACTAGACTCACAACTATCTATGAACCAATTTTCAAATTGTTGATAAACGACCAACTAGTAAAATGGAACGAATAGTGTCAAAATGCCTTTGAAAAGATAAAAGAGTATCTGACCAATCCACAAGTGCTAAAATACCTAAAATTAAGAAAGCCATTTGTTTTATATTTGATAGCAAAAGAGAGTTTTGTGGGGGCACTTATAAAAGGAGGATTTGAACTTCTTCAATTTTCAAATGAAAAGTTAGGAGTAATAAAGCCCAAAGGATGGAGAATGTACTTTGATAAAGTAATGAATAAGAAAGGGGTTGGTGTAGGGATAATCTTGGTGTCACCAAAATGAGAGTTGTTCCCTATGGCCAAGAAACTAAACTTTACGATAACATAAATCTTATGCGCTGGGGTTAGAACTGTTAATACAAATAAGAAGGAGGACAGTTAAAGTATTTAGGGACTCGTTGCTAGTTATTTCTTAGATAATTGATGAGTGAGAATTGAAGGAATAACATTTAAGCGCATATTTAAAACATTTTAAGGAGATTGACCAAGAATTTGCAAAGGGTCATATTTCATCATCTTTCGTAAGAAGAGAATATGATGGTTAATGCCTTGGCTACTTTGGTTTCTATTTGAGATGGGCCGAAAAAGATGCCAATGAAGCCATTGATTACACTTAGGTCCACAACATCATGTTATGTTAATGAAAATGTGATGCAAGTGTCTGTGAAAAATCATCCATGGTATTGTGGTGTATAGAGATATTTAAAAGGTAGCGAATACCCCAAAGGGATTAAAAAGAAGGATAGGGACATAATTCCTAAGCTAGCCTTATAATTTATGGTTTATGATGATATGGTGTATAATCGCATGCCAAATGGAGTTCATCAATGGTGTTTGATAGAAGAAGTGGTGAGCAGGGTTGTGATACATTGCATACTGGGGTTTATGGTCCACATATGAATGAAAAATTCTCAGGTAGGAAAATTATGAGAATGGGGTATTATAAGATGACCATGAAATAAGATTGTATCAAAATTACCAAAAGTTTCCATAAATGCCAAGTCCATAGCAATCTCAACCATTTGCCACCGATGGAGTTGCTTAATTTGACTTTGCCTTAACAATTCACAGCATAAGGCATTGATGTGATTGGATAAATCAAACTAGCTTTTATAAGAGGGTATAACTATATCGTGGTGGTTGTTTATTATTTCTCTAAATGGATAGATTCTAAATCTTTTAGCAAGCTAGGGGCAAAGCAAATGGCTTGATTCATAGAAAAGAGCTTGATTTATTGTTATGAGGTACCACACCATATTATCATAGATAACGAAGTTCACTTTTAAGCTGAGGTTAGAAAAATCATAGAAAAATATAGAGCGACCCACACAAGTCATTGCCTTACAGATCAAAAACAAATGTGGCAGTTGAAGTAGTTAACAAGAACATTAAGAACCTTATTTCCAAACTAGTGGAAACTTACAATGACTGATAAGAGAAATTGTCTTTAGACTATGAGGATACCGAACCATAACTATAACATTAATGAAATTGAGACTATACTCTTTGGTGTATGGAATGGAAGTGGTGTTGCCAATTGAGATGGGGATTAAGTCTCTATGAGTATTGGTTGAGATGAAATTTCATGAGCACCAATTGTTAAGAAGTTAGTTTGAACAACTGCCTTTATTAGAAGAGAAAGTTTGAAGGTTCTCTACCACATCCAATTGTACCAAGCTAGAATGCACACACCTTTAACAAAAGAGTCAAGGAGCACCATAAAGGTTGGTAATTTAATGTTGAAGGTAACGGTAGCCTCAAGCTCAAGATCATTGAGAAAAGTTCAAGCCTAATTGGGAAGCCCCTATATGGTCAAATAGGTCTATGTAGGCAGTGCCACAAAGTTATTAGACATATATAGATGAAATCAACAGTTTGGTGAACCTGGATAAACTGAAGAAGTATTTCGTGTGAGAAAGTGAGAAAAGTAAAATGAGCCCACTAAATTGAAAATTCGAAATGGCAGCTTAGACAAAAATTAGGGCATATAAAAAAAGAAAAAAGAAAAGAAAAGGAAGTTTGTTAAATCGAAAATCCAAATGGCCAACTTATGCAAAAATTAGGACATAAAAATATATAACAAATAAAGGAAAAGTCAAGAGTGTGAATGACCATTGAGGAAGCTAACAATAGAATAATAGAGTAAGGGACGACATTTAGGGGGGAAGGATGAAGAATAAAAACTAGTAAGTCAAAGACATTGAATAAGACAATCGAATGATCTAATGTACCATTATTAAAAGTAGAGATTATGTGTTTAATTAATATATAATATGTATGTTGCAATGATTCATGATGAACATAATATCAAAAAGAAATGCATTTGCATAATGAAAGTAACCTTTGTTAGAGATTTTTTTAAATTAAATGAAATATAAGAAGTTTTTCTTCTATGCTCATTGTTGTTATTATGAATGTTTGATAAGAGTCCTATGCTACTAACTACAATTCAGTCAATCCTCAAAGTCAGCATCATCAAAAGTAAAGGCCTTGACTAGGAGATGTGGTAGATGTGACAACTGGCCTAAGTAGCCTCTACTTTATCTAGGAAGAGCTAGGACAAAGGTCCTTCAGTAAAGGATGGAAGAAAACCTATTGCACCCTATATAGACCTAAACTAATGATGGATTCTAATAAGATCATAGAAAGTTCCAGATAATAGATCTAGAATGATCACGCATCCTCCATATGTCCTTAATATAACTCTAGTTAGTCTCCACTGTGGGTATGTCCAATAAATATTAAAATCATTAATATGGAAAACCACTCAATCTATTTGGCTGTAATGGATGCAAAACTTGAAAAACAGTGATTTGAATGGTGTTGCAAAAAATAACACTTAGCATTCATAGTTGGAGCCTCCAATAAGCCTTGTTTCTCTTTTAGCCAAATCTAAAAAAGAAAAATAATAAAAATAAAAGAATGCTTGTTAGGTTGAACATTTAAAGGACAATCTAAGTAAAAATGAGCAATCTGTTAGATCAAAAATCTAAAAAAGGTAGTTGGGGCAAAAGTTAGGGTAAAAAAATAAAGAAAAATAATACAAAAGGAAGCTAAAAAAGAAAATAATACCTGAAGTAATAATTGACTCTTAGTGAAAGATTTGTTGATGTTGAGTGACACAAGTTTAATCCCGCTATATTCTTACTAAGAATTATTGGGACTGATGTCTTTCTCAACTAAATTCCTTCGATAAGAGATAATAGTTACAAGTTAATCTCTCCATGTCATTAAGATAATTGCCAAAATATGGACTTATGTGGACCGAGCATGACCCTTAAAGGAATGAAGAATGGAATGTGAGGGTGTGAGGAGCTTCTCTTAATTTGAACAATCCCATCATTTTTTGAATATATGGTAAACCATGAATGTTAGTGGGATCCAGCAAGCACCTATGATCTGATAGTCAAGAATGGTACCAAATTCCTCTAGCAATGGGCATATCTTAGTATCCCCAAAGTGAAAAGAGTGGGTAGTGGTATCCCAAAAGCCATATGAAGCTCAAAGAAAATCCATATGAATCTGAACATATGAAAAGTAACAAAGGGCTTTGAAACCTTCCCAAGGTAGATTGAACCAATTCTAGGGAAGCAGTGACTTCAAAAATATTTTGGCCATGTTGAAAAATTACAAAAAATGGCAAATCTAGGTGTAAAAATAAAAAAAGAGTATTTTATAAAAGGATAAAAGGTGAATAATGTATAACAATTGTATTCAGTAATACTTAGTTATATAGACTTCTTAAACTATTTGTACATACGAGTATTGTTCTTTACAACAACATAATGGTTTGTGCAACTCACTCTTTCTACAAAATTTTGATAGAATCTCCCTTGAATGTTTAAGCATTTGAATCAATTTGTACTATATGCAGATAAGTAAGAAATCAAGCAGTCACACATCCATATCACAAATAAAGTGTCAAAATCAAAGTTAAGTATTATATCCATAAAAGAGGTAAAGATTAATAAAATTAAGGTAGGATCTCTTTAAGAATCCCCTAAAATCTTAATCATCCAAACAACATTTGAAAGGTAGGCCTCCAAAATTTGACCAATAACCATCTAACAATCTCAAAAGTATCAAATAGTTCTGAAAATAAAAAGAATGAAATTCTTAGAATTATGTGGAAATGAGTGATAAAAACTAGCTCAATCTTTGTCCTCCTCATCTGAGACATCAACATCGTTCTTTGACTTTGTAAGGGCTCATTGCTCCATCTGCTCCATTTGAGCTTTAAGCTCTGCTAACCAGTCTTTCATCTCCTACAACTTTTAAGCCTGACAGTGGACCACCTCTTACAAAATGCATAAGGGTTAGGATGGAAAGGTCATGAACACACACGAGCATAGTTATAACCATGCGTACATAACTTGATTTTTTTTTTTACTAACCTGGAGCTCTCGAGTCTGATAAGTGACAACCCTTTTGAACATAGCTATTATGTTGAACATAACTTCAACCTAGACATGAGGAATCTATAAATAGATACCATATCAATAGTCATGATCAATAATAAGCAAAAAAAATACATAAAGAACATAAGAAAAATAATACTTACATGAGTAGTGTCAACTAGCTCAACTGCGCTCATTGGCCGCCGCGGAAGGCCGGAGGGGGCCGGCCCGGGGGACGGCCACGGGCCCTCCCCCCGTCGCCCCCGACGGCCGAACGACCGACCCCGACGCCGGACGCGCCAAGGAAACGATACTCGAGAGGAGCGAGCCCCCCGGAAACCGAGGGAGCGCTGCCTATGACTGCCCAGGCCACGGCCCAGGAACGGCCAGGCAGCTGCTTAGGACTGGACAGGCCAGCCTAGGCCAAGGCAGAAATCGGCAGCTTGGGGCTGGCCAGGACATGGCCAAGGATCGGCCAGGCAGCTGCCCAGGACTGCCCAGGCCATGGCCCTGGATCGGCCAGGCAGCTGCCTAGGACTGCCCAGGCCATGGCCAAGGATCGGCCAGGCAGCCACCTAGGACTGGCCAGGCCGACCTAGGCCAAGGCAGAAATCGGCAGCTCGGGGCTGGCCAGGCCATGGCCTAGGATCGGCCAGGCAGCTGCCTAGGACTGCCTAGGCCATGGCCCAGGATCGGCCAGGCAGCTGTCTAGGACTGCCCAGGCCAGCCTCGGCCAAGGCAGAAATCGGCCGCTCGGGGCTGGCCAGGAAGCTGCCTAGGACTGCCTAGGCCATGGCCCAGGATCGGCCAGGCAGCCGCCTAGGACTGCCCAGGCCAGCCTCGGCCAAGGCAGAAATCGGCGGCTCGGGGCTGGCCTGGCCATGGCCTAGGATTGGCCAGGCAGCAGCCTTGGACTGCCTAGGCCATGGC
>CATIWR010341136.1:0-13602 GCA_949677035.1 Omphalea diandra
TACACTTAACAAATTATGTTGTAAGCCACTAACTAAAAGAACATTATCAATTAAAGAGCAACCATTCTTACCAATGGTTCCAATGCCAATTACCTTACCCTTGGCATTGTTACCAAATGTGACATCTCCACCTTCTTTTTCCTTCAATGTTGTGAATAGTTTTATATTTCCAGTCATATGCTTGGAACATCCACTATCCACATGCCAATTGCTTGATTTGGTGGTTGCCATACTCCCCTACACAACAAAAGTGAGTTACCTTTTCTTAGGTACCTAAGCATACTTGGGTCCTCGGGGGTTAGAAATTGAAGGGTCCTCTAGTTTAAGGTGAGCCTTCCTAATATAGCAATGAATATTGATGTGTCCAAATCTCATGCAATAATGGCATTAGAGTTTAGACTTGGGAGTCTTTCTCCTATGCATAAATTTAGTATGAGTAGGAGGCCTTCTCATACCTTGACTATGTGAATGCATTCATGTACATGTATGATGAGTAGGAGTAGAGAATTTCTTATAAGAATGACCATGTTGTTTGTTGTACATGTAGGCATGGTTAGCTCTTTGAGTCTTGGCTCTAGAGCTTGGGGGAGCCTTCCCTTTGCCCTTAGGCTTGGGAGGCTTAGTACTAGGAGCACTTTCTTCCTAAGTACCTCAATGCTTGAGGTTTGAGGTTCTAAAGATCTAACAAATGTGGTTTGAGAAGATGGGAAGGCTCTATTGAAGCCTATACCATGTCTAATTAGTGGTGGTCTTTTTGACATTATCAATGTATCCAAGGCTTCTTTTCCTTTATGGAACTTGGAGATTGAGCTTCTAAGCTCAATGACTTCTCCTTTTAGAGTGTCATTCTCCTTTCTTAGTGAAGCCATTGAAGAAGATGATGTAGAAAAACTATCCATAGATTTTTTGAACTCATCATTAGATGCTCTCAATTCTTTTACAATGTCATTGAGGGATTTATAATCATCCTCTAACTTTTGACATTTTCTTTTGTAAGATTTCATTTATGACTTGTATTTGTCATATCTCATGGTTAGAGCCTCTAGAAGCTCTTTATCTATCTCATCAAATTCAAAATCAGAATGAGAATGGGAAGAAGTACTTACCTTATTTGTAGAATCTTCTTGTGCCATGAAACAAATATTGGCAACTTCTCCTTCTTCCTCTTCTTCACTTGAGTTGTAATCCTAAATGGGTGAAAAGTTCTTCTTCTTCTCATTATCCTATCTCTTTTTCTTCTTCAATTTACGACACTCATACTTGATATGGCCTTGCTTGCCACATTCATAGCAAGTGACATCGTTGGATTTTTCTCTTGGACTAGGAGCTGTCTTCTTGAAAACTTTTTCTTTCTTTTCTTCTTTTGATCAACTCCTTTATCCTTCTTGAGAGCATTGCTAACTCCTCTTCTTCCTTGTCATTTTCTTTATCACTTGAGACAATTTCTACCTCCTTCTCCTTTATTGAAGATTTAAGAGCTAGGGTTCTTCTTTCTTTTTCTGGTTTATCTCCTTGGCCTCTTAGCTTCTTCATTTGTTCATCTTTTTGTAAGGTCAACTCATGAGTTAAGAGTTTGCCTATCAATACGTCTGTTGGCACCTTCCTAATCTTCGGATTGGACTCTTGGATGCTGCACACTCTAGCCCTAAATTTATCTAAAGGAAAAGTTTTAAGAATTTTTGTGTTTACCTTATAGTTTGTGAGAGTCCTCCCAAATTTCTTTGTATTGGTGACGATAGATAGGAGCCTATTCATCATTTCGGTGATGCTTTCATTATCCTTCATCATGAATAGCTCTCATTTGATCACGTACATCTCCAATTGACTTGACTTTACTAGTATTGTGCCTTCATGGTAGTTCTCAAGTGTCTTCCAAATGACGTGCTGTTTGACAATGTTGCACTCTTCCAATCTCTTCTCTAGAGAGAGAGCTTAGAAGAATGGTCATTGCCCTCTTGTTTTTGCCATTTGATCTTCGGTGAGCTTCAATCCATTCTTCCCTTAGGATAACTTCTTCAATTCCATCCACTAATTTAACGAGTGGCTTCCATTCTTTGACAACCACATCCCAAAGGTCCACAACATCTATGTGAAGGTAGATTTCTATTCTATACTTTCAATGAGTATAGTCTGTTCCATCAAAGTGTGGCTTGAGATATGAGTGGATTTCCTTTTGTGCCATGATCTTTTACTCACCAATAAAGGTTTGTTTGAGTGTTGTGGCTTTGATACCACTTGTTGACCCTAGGCACCAAGGAGGAGAGGAGGGGGGTTGAATTGGTGTATAAAAAATTAAAACAAGAAAGTAAGAAGGAAAATGAGTAGAAGAGAGACATAAGATTTATAATGGTTCACGTATAATCGACGTCCATTCCCCAATTCTCTGCAATTGGGTGTTTCACTATCTTCAAATGGTGTTTCTAAACTCACACCTAACTTTTACACTTATGTTTTCAAGGCTCACACAACAACCTTTACACTTGTGTTTTTGAGGCTCACACAACAACCTTTACACCTTGTGTTTTTCAGGCTTACACAATAACCTCTCTTTAGTGTTTTACAGGCTCACACTACAACCTTTACAAATGGTGTTTATGCTCACACCAAACAATCACTTAAAGAATAGAAAAGATTGACTACTAAAATTGCAATAGCTTGGTTACAAATTAATGAATTTTCTTGCATTTACATCAGTTTGGTAAGGTATTTATAGCCTCTACCCACCAAAGAGATGTTGCAATAAAACTGACAACAAATCTCTAAAGTACGCTAGACAGATTTTTGCATTAAACGTTTATCAGGCTTCAGTTGCAGTCATGATTTTCCAATTTTCCATACAAGAGCCAAAAATTGTAGCGAAAATCCCCATTTGTATCTAACGGCTAGTCCACATGTCATCTTCTCATTGGTTCACCAGGAAAATATAGTCGTTGCATTTCACCTGCTCACAAAAGTAGTGGTCGAGATTTTTCTTGTACAGGATACGACTTAGAACATAAATTCGTCTGTCAAAATATTTATCTTCTTCTTCAGGATTCGTGATCGCTACCCACAAGTTGTCATCACGATTTTTATCTTCCAACGGTTACCTGGGACAGTTGTCATGTTGTGGTTATGGACTTGATTCCCTCTTGAGTTACTTTGAAATTTGTGTTCACGACTGAGGCATGACACACACCTCGAATTCGTTTGTGACTTTGGCGCTCCCATCTTTGGATTGGTTTGGGCAGAGAAGTGGCCCGCGAATTCGTCTGTCCAATTTGTCAACCTGCCTTAATCTAAGTCGCGGTCGCGATATATGAAGTTGCGGTTGCGAGTTAGGAGACACTTTGTTTTTTTTAGAGATTATGGACTCCATCCAACTTCCAATTTAGAGACAACTAAAAAATTGCAAAACAACACTTAATTGAAACATTAAAATTGATCAATCTCCTTTGTCAATATCAAAAGAGGTTCAAGACTTATGATTAACCATCCTAGTCTAACAGTCTGATATTTTTTTTCCAAATTAGACTCAATTAACAACAAAACTAATCCTAAAAATAAAGAACTATCAATAATAAGAAAAAAATATGAAACATGAAACTAGTAAAGTTAAAAGAAATGTTGTTTATATTGAAATGTTTCGTGATTTTTCAACCGTTACAAATGATGCACATTACTTATTTATTATTTATTTACATTTTATGTATTCTTATACTACTCATATAATGCGTTTGCTGGAAAATAATAACATAGTTGTTGTTAACAATTCTTTCATAATGATTTGTCTATTCTGCTTTTTTGGTAATCATCAAATTATTTCTGAAATCAAATCCTTATTTTGATTCTATATTCTGATATTATATCAATTTGAAGACAATGACATGTACACATTCATCGCAAGTTTTCTGTTATACTATTTATGATACAAATTGCTAATATGTATTCATTTTTGCGTCTTTTGCTTTTTTATACTACTTTTATAATTAATTTGTTAAATAATCATAACAAGTATATTATTGTTTGAATACAATGTTACATTAAATATGACAATGACATGAATGATACAATGAATAATTACATCACAAATGTTTCAGGCACAAATACCTTCAATAATTTATATTTAGCTATTTTTAATGGAAGTTGTGACAGTATTACTTATTTGTGACTTTCATATTACAATCATTTGAATATAAATAATCCGTTCAATCATTTTTATTCGATTTTAATTTTTGTTCTATATGTTGTTATGATATGGACATAGAAATGATGATGTACACATGCATATTTGTAGTCAATTGTGAGAGCAAAAATATTAGAATAAAAAAGTACATGTGGCAAGAATATGTGAATTTCTTAATATCTCAAACCTAAGCGAATTATTCAGCTTGAAATTTTTAATGATAAAGGAAAAGGTAGTGTGTTCTGGAATAATGCATCTAAAACCTTTAATTTATTTTTTTAATACATATATTATTACAATTTGTAACTACTAACTAATGTCTATGCTTTTCTATGGTGACACAATGCATGTTACAATACCCAAACAATTTGCGTTTCATTTTCGAGAGTTGCTTACAGAGTGAAACATATATCATATCTCTGGTTTTATTGTTATACCGACGCAATTAAATTACAAAATAAGCTCACATCCTTTTCGGATAAAATTGCCATGAAATGCATCTATAAAAGCACTTCGTGAGAATGATTTGCTCATACCCTTAGATAGATTTGAGTTCATTGAACTTTCAATTGTTAATGCTCGAGCCAGGAACAAGACATCTCTTCTAGGTAAGTGTCAACATTTTAAATTTTTTTTTATAATTATTCATATTATTATTATTATTATAGACTTCTTTCTACATTAATCAAAATTACATGATTGATAAAATATCAATTGGTTTCATATATTTTTGGCCAAATTATAGTTGTTGGCGACATCGAAGAGGCAAACATCATGGGTCAAACTACACAACGATGACATATGCGAATCCGAAATTATAGGTACATTTTTTTCTATGAAAAATCAATAATGTCTTCTCTATTTATTTGTTCATATTGTTCTAAATATAAATCAACTTTACAATAGAAATTGAATATTGTGTTGTGGGACAAGTGGGCTGTAGAATTTCCTGCTGCAGAAAGTGGCGGTCTTCTTGTAGTTTTTCTATCTATGATCATAAAAAAGTTTAACAGTAAATTATGCATTACTTTATAGTTTTAACAAATGTTGATGTTAACATATATAATATTGTATAATTATACACATAAAATATCCGTTAATAGTTTTTTATCAATAAGGATTTATGTGAATTCTGAAATTCCTGAAGTTTTGGACTTAAAACAAAGGATTTATGGCACATTCATACATTTTCACTTCATGCATAATTAATTTCATATTTATGCACAATGATGACTTTCCCTTCAGAAATCATAAAAATAGAATAAGAGAGATGCAGAGGACGTAACATCGAAAATGAGAGAAATTTAAACTGAAAAACTAACGAGCAGTTGCTATCCTTGGATATCCATACTGATAAGGTATACTACGTTCGACATTTTGAATTACATCAATCGTTATAAATTTTTTATTTGCATTGTATTGAAATATTGATTATTATCTATCGCATAGGACATCAAGTTTACATGCAAGGCAACAATTAGAGATGTAGATGTTTCAAATGGATGGTAGTATAGGGCATGCCTACTATGTAAAAGTGGCATTTAAAATTATGGAAACCAACTATGGTGTAACAATTGTGGAGAGTTAGAAGAGTTAGAAGATCCTCTAATCTATTGCTTTCTTTTATTAATATTTCTTACTTTTCATTAATTACAATTTAATAAATTATTAATTCAAATATATAACATATATTTATAGGTACAAGCTCAACACTATTGTTGAGGATGACATTAGATCTTTAATGTTTCTTATATTTAGACGTTCAACAATAGAGCTAATTGGTTTGCCTGCCAATAACCTTGCTCAAAGTTACAGAGATAAGTTGTCGCTCTTTCTTATCATGACTCAAATTTTTGGGTTGCGCAAATTATTTTAGGTTATGGTTAGTAATCGTACCTATGATCCATACAATTTATCATTCAAAGTAACCTATATTTTTAGAGATATCAATCCATCGGGCACTGCATTGTCACTTCCTTCAACGAGTTCTTCTTAGAGGTCTACGTTGCTTCAAATGCCTTTAACAATACAGAGTCAAGCAATGCTGAAATGCACTCTTGAATATTCTGCTAAGGAAGAAAGCTCATCTAAGATAAGGTCACAATCTCCTCATGCGCTTAAAATTGGATCATCATTTGCATCCACTGCTAGCTCCCAAACAGATTTAGTTATGGCAAAATCTGTTGCAAAGAAGGCTCGAACAAGGTATAAAATTTAGAAACACAACATTACCAATTATTTCAAAAAAAAAAAAATGTATTTACATAATTCTTTTATTTTGCTTTCTTACAGTTTACCTATCTAAAAATTTCATATTAAAATCAACTTTCATAGTTGAACAGTTTAAACTTTAAAGGTATGGTCAACTATACATAGAGATTTAAACCCACATTTCAGCTTTTAATTAACAAATATACCATTTTATTTTATATATGATGCATTTTTTTATAGGAGCATGCCAATGAACATGTACTATTTAAATAGTCCGAAGATACCTATGTCTTGCATATTTCGTTATACTATTTTGTTGTTGTTTTTTTTTTTTTACTGTAATGAATACACTTATGAACCTATTTTGTTGTTTGTATTATAGATATATATACTTTTTATGTTTGTTATAATTGACTCTTGACAAATTTCCACATTTATCTATATAATGAAATAAAAGTACAGCTAATGAAAAAGCAAAGCTATAGAAAAAATTTGCAGTTAGTTATATTTTAAAGAATAGATTTATTATTTAAATATATTAAAGAAACACTAACATACTTTGCTTCTCCAACATAATTTCATAAAAGTGCACAACTTATTACACAGTTATTTCTCTATTTGCGGTTGATTTAAAAATAGTCTCTTTCTTAAAAGCAGTGGTGCCTGGCAATTACCTTACAAGAAAACATTTCTATCTTTTTTTATACTAAAAAACATAAGGGCATTAAAAGTTTATATATAGATTTTCTTTCTTTCGATTTAGTTATATTCAACTTATTTTATAATTCTAAATTCATCCAATTTCCCGTTTGTTCTATCTACTGATAGCACAGTTATCCAGGTATATTTTTTGAATGAGTAAAGAATCACGAATAAATCTCTATAGTTTTAATTCCTTTTTCATCGTTTCCTGCGTAAGATAATCATTTTGTTGTTATCTTCATTTTATATAATAATTTCCAAAATTTTTAAAAGCACAGCTTCATTAAGTATAATTTCTATAACTATATTTACTTTATCTTGAAAATATATCAACTTTAGTAACTATTAACACCTATATATACACATGTTAGTGTATACATTCTACTTCTACCAACCATTTATTCTTCTCATGCCAAGTATATCGATTTTACGAGTGTCAACATACATGTTTAACTTTTCACTGACATTTAATACTACAATACTAAAATAATTCACTTTTTTACTAAATATGGACACTTATCTATTTTCAACTTATATAGACGATTTATAAATACTATTCTAATATGCATTTACATTTGTTCAGCTCTAAAACAACTATAGACATGTAAATTTCTGTACTTACTATTTACTATTTTAAGGCCTAAGCATTTACCCGTTTTATAATTCGTACTTTTCTTCACTTATATGATCATCATGGCTCCTACCTCTGTATTTTTATATTCACAAATTATTAAATAATGTATTATATTATATTATGTTATTTATAATTCTCATAGATTCTTTTAGCATTTTCCACCATTGATTCTCAATAATTTCTCTATTTTTATAGTTTATTATATTGTAGCTTCTTATTTTATTTAATGCAATGAGATATTATTTAAAAACTACTTATGATTGCTTTATGGTCAAATCCTGCCTAACAGTGACTACCTATTGTTTAGTTTTTGTTAAAACTTAGCCATGGTTAGCTATTCTTTTCATATTAAAAAAATTTATTAAATGGAGTTAATGAACTTATGACTTTACAATTAATAACAAAAAAAAAAAAAAGACAAATTTAATTTTTTTTTAATAATAATACTGCTTTTACAATATTTGATATAGCTATGATTTGATATGAAGGTTTACAACAATATCCAATATTGAGACTATTATATATAAATGGATAATATTAAATATTATATTATTTATACCATCAAATAATTAACTGCAAATAAAATTAAGCATCACTTACATGCAATTTATTTATTCATAATGAATTTATTTTTACTTACATGTAATTTGTATTAACATACACAGTAAATAACTATTTTATTTATATAACATTTTAAAATTTCAATAGAGGCTTTTCTATTTCTTAATATGTCCACTATCATTTTTCTTATATTGTTAAGACTACTTTTATATTTATTTCCCTATTAATAAACTAATTTAGACATCCAATTTATATTTGGCGACTATCAAAATACCATTGAAAAATATCTTCAATTATACACTTCGTTAATTAGGTTCTCGCCTTACAAGATTCGAAGTGGAAGAGAATAAAGCCAATGCTTTCATATGTGACGTTTGTTATGAATATCAAGATAGCACGAGCCAAAAAATTTATTCTAGTGCAATTGGAGTGGATCATGAATCTGCTGTCGATGCCAAATTTACAGCTGCCCCGATAGCTATAGATCATCTAAGAAGCATTTTCAATTTAAACATCATTGACTGTAACTATGGAGAGATGTTAGTTTATAAATTACAATGTAATCATTTGAACAAAGAACTAAATCGCTTGAAGAACGCTTAAACTTTGAGAAATTAATACTTCTCATTTAACGCTTGATATTCTGTAGTTATACACACAACATTGTATAGCATTTATTTTTGCCTTTTTATGTATACAATTTACATTCTTTGCGTTGTAATTAACAAATAAAATAGATACTGTTTCTGTCAATCTTTTTCAATTTTAGTATTTCTCAAATACTTGAATATACTCCATTGAACAACAATTACACTTTTCGCTATTTGGTTTTTGCGTAAGATGTATAATATTCATTACCAACATAATAATTTATTCTTGAAGTATTATCAAATCTATATCAATAGATTATAGGATTAATAACCACTTTTATCCCTAGGGTTATGCGTTTGAAACAATTTTATCTCTTACATTTTGTTTGAAATTCTTTTGCCTCTAAATTTATATATTTGAAATAATTTTGCCCCTCACGTTTTATTTGAAATTCTTTTGCCCCTACTATTAATATAAACTAACATATTTGTCATTGTTAGAGATAATATTAATTAGTCATGTGAACCTTTATGACATGGAAATTAATATAACTGACATGGATATAGATTATTTAAATCAAAATGACATAAAAAACTGAATAAAGAGGAGAAATATTTTATTAGTAAAAATATAGTACGACTGAGTTATGTTAACCTTAGGGGCAAAAGAGTTTTAAATAAAAGGTGAGGGCAAAATTATTTTAAACAAATAAATTCAGGGGTAAAAGAATTTCAAACAAAATGTAATGGACAAAATTACTTCAAACACATAAACTTAGGAATAAAAATGATAATTAGTCCATAGATTATAGATCTAAACGCATCATCTTGGTGGTGCAATTGATTTCCAAAATGATTTCATGGCTTTGTCAACATTAAGGGCATATTTTGTTAGTTTATGTCAAATGGTAAGGGTGTTTCTGTCAACGAGATTATATGAATGGACTCGCCTACCCTCCAACTTACCCAAACTTGACTAGGTAATGACGTCACATTTAAGAGGCAACGTCGCCTTCATACATTTGTTATACAGTTAACAGGTGTGTGCTGACGTCATGGGAAGTACATATGTTTCTCTATAAATATACAATTGTATATAAAGCTTAATTACTCCATACATTATTCATTGATTCATATTTTGTTACCGTGGCTACTCTATTGGCTAAACCCTATATTAGATTAATTGAAATTGGATTGTCCCTAAAATTTATCAGTACAGCCTGAAACTTATTTAAGCATTTAACAATTTATAGGTCAACAGGTTATAGAACTTGATATTTTAGGACTGGTGGTAGTAGTAAAGATCAGAGCATATCTTCTCATTATATTTATAGTTTGCTGTACCCACTATAGTATGACCCACTTATATGCATTCCTAATTTTCACCTTATTTTAAGATCAGTTTCATTATGTAATTCCTGCAGCTATATATTATTTTCTCATAAGATGTTTGTTAACTTTAGTATAAATTAACACTTGTACATACATCTCTCAATGTATATATTGAGCTTTTTATCCAACATTTATTATTCTTATGATAGATATACTAATTTTAGTATATATTGACATATGTCAATGTACATCTTAAGCTTCTAACCTTCATTTAATGTTGTTACACTCGAGTGATCTAATTTCTAATTGAAGATATGAATTTCTTCATTTTTAGCTTATAATGAACGTGTATAAATACTATTCTTATCTGCATTTATATTTATTTGACTCCCAAATTGCGCTAGCTATGTAAACTTGCCCGTGTGTTTTGCAACATACATCTCTTCTCTTCTTCGAATATATTCTTTTTATTTTCCAAATTTTATTTATGATACTATAAAACATTTTGTACACTACTACTTCAAAATTATTGTTTTTCTCTTTTTTTGTAATCTTAGGTTTCTATTTTTTGTTGTCAATATATTTTAGTATTTCATATATTTTTTAAGAATTTTGTTAAATACAAAGCAACTCTAAAAAAAATATGACCTTCAACAAGTATCTGTATAGAAGTCAGACATTTTGTGCTCTACCTTATGTTGTTGTTGTGAGTTTCCTATTTGAAATATATAGTTCGATTATCAATTCTGACCATTGGTCTTACATTGATAATTGTCATTTGTTTTTATTTTTTATTCATATTATATTGCTGCAACATGTGTTGTTGTTGTTGTTATTATTATTATTATTATTATATTAATAATGACATTTTGATTATCTATATGTGGATATTACTAACATTAAACAATCAATGTTTCAATTTTTTTTGTCTTGGCTTTGTAACAATTTTATTTTTCATATTTTCAGATATAAACAATATTTAGTTAAATTTGGTATATAAATAAAATTAAAGAAAAAAACATTTAGTCACTTATTGAAAGATATATATTCAAATTAAATATCATGAATGAAACAATTGTCCATGAATTCATTTAAGATTGAATTTTAAAAGTTCATGAGCCATACATATGATTATACCATTTAAAATTACATATTTCTAAATAAATTTCAAAACTGAGTAACATCAAAGCTCTTCTCTTCAGGCTTATCCCTAAACATATTTATTCCATTCAAATCCAACATTCATTCTATATGATATAATCACATTTACATCCTATACATTTCTAAATTTCAATCTCAAATTTATTTTATAGACAAGTGTTTCATTCATAATATTTAATTTATAAATTTATCTTTCAATAAGTGGTTGAATGTTATTTATTTATATATCAAATTTAACTAAATATTTTTTTTTTATAAAAACATGAATAAAAAACTGGCAAAAAATTTGTGATAAAAAAATTAAAACGTTAAATGTTTAATGTTAGTAATATCTACGTATAGGTAATAAAAGCCTCATTATCAATATAAGAGATAATACCAAACATATATTACAATATATATATATATATATATATATATATATATATATATATATATATATATATATATATATATATATATATATGATATTAATGGGAAAGCAATGGTCATAATCAATAACTGCACTATATATTTCTCGCATGGAAGTTACAACGATAGTAGAAGCCAAAGAATCATATTAAAGCGACAGTTCTATTTGTGATATACAAATTATTAGAAAAGTCTCAGAAATAAAATTGAAAGACAATAAGAAAATAAAAACTTTAATAAAAAATAAAGCATAAAATGTATGACTTCTTTAAAGCTATAGTTGCTGAAGGTTATATTTATTTTAGAGTTACTCTGTATTTAAAAAAAATTGCTTAAAAGATTAAAAAAAAAAAAACAATATATGAAATACTAAAATGCTTTCACTTTAGTGAATAAAAATCTAAAATTATAGAAAAAGCAAGAAACAATATTTTTGAAATAGTGAAATATGAAAATCTTTTTATAGGAACATATATAAATTTTGGAAACTAGAAGAATATATTTGATAGAAAAAATAGATGCAAGTCGCATGTTGCATGGAGGCAAAAATGAAACAATATTATATAATTCCTTTGGAAAGTGTAAATGATATTCAAAATTAAAATTGTACTTATATGCTATAAGTACGTTATTTAGAAATTAGTAGATAAAAAAATGTAAAAGTGGAAGTTGTTATAAACATGTAAAATGTGATTATAACGTTTAGAATTACACATTTCTAAATAAATTTCAAAATTAAATAACATCAAAACTTTCTTCTTTCACTAATCTCTAGAGATATTTTTTCCGTTCAGATCAAATATTCATTCTACATGATAAAATCACATTTGCATCTTATGCATTTCTAAATTTCAATCTTAAATTTATTTCTAAGCAAGTTTTTCATTTTTTATATTTCATTTATAGATATATCTTGTGGCATAAAATGCAAACTATTATTTATTTAATTTAATTTATGTATCAAAATTAACTAAAAATTCTTAATATAAAAAACATGTACAAGAAAATGATAATAAAATTAATTTTGGAATACGAACTATTTCAATATATTCCTTAGTTTCAATTATAACATAGCATATTGCAACATATGGCAACCATCTCACTATTTTTCAAAATAATTTTGCATGAGGTAAAACTATAGCTGGATTTCCCTGTTCTACATTATAAAATGAAATGTCATAAATCAGTCTCTTAAATAAGGATATTATTACATTATAAATATTAGATAGTTAGATAATTTCAAATTATATTTGAAAAGACATGTTGGTTTGAACACTACGAATACACAATATTATATCAGACTAATTACCACAAATGCCCATTTAACTTGAAATTGATTTGATCTACTAATAAATAAACTTATTTTTAGAAAGTGTTAAAAAATTAACTATTTAATTTACAAAATACTTTACAGAGAGAAAAATACAAATATATCAATCCAAAATCATACGCTTCGACGACAACTTAAAAAAAAAGTATGGTGAATCAGTAATTACTCATTAATGAACAATATTATTCTATGTACAATAATATTATAGGCCAAATATAAATTGTATGCACAAAATTATTTATACAATTATAAAATAATTTATATTATATAATTGGAATACTCTTCCCAATTATAATTAATATTAATATTGTAAATAAAATCTTACACCTTCACGAACATAAATTTATTACATAATATATAAAATAAGTGCTAATAAAGAAATTAATAATAGCACCCAAAAACATGATTTCTTATCTTTTAATTCATGTTTTATAATGTAAAAAAATTACTTCTCACAATGATTGAGGCCCATGACATCGAGTAGGCTATCTTTTATATATATATA
>CATIWR010341143.1:0-18579 GCA_949677035.1 Omphalea diandra
TCACTACAACTATACCCTACAAAATAGCTATTGAAAATAAAGACAAAATAAGAACACCAGAATTTAACGAGGTTCGACCAATTATGCCTACGTCCTCGGACACTACCAAAATTATATTTCACTAAGAAAATGACTACAAAGCGAAATATTACAAAAGAGGGAGAAATATTGAAAATTACCTCAGAGATGAGTAAACAATTTTTGGGATTATTAAACTAAAGGAATTAAGGCTCTATTTATAACAAAACAACTTCTCACCTTTTTAGTCTTTTTCCGATGTGGGATATGACTCTATTTATAACAAAAAGAACTCTCTTTCCTTTGTTATTTCTCCGATGTGAGATATCAAATGAGCCACCAAAATCAACAAGCTATCTGTTAGAAAACGAGAGAGGGAAAGGGAGAGGGAGAGGGAGAGCATGGGCATGTCCACGTTACATAGTATCACGTACAGACCATTTCAAGAATATCCACAACTCCATTGTCCTTCCAGTATTTCCTTCCTCGTTAATCACTTCCACTCCCATCTCCCCCTCCTCCACCCATTGCCACCACAAGAAACACGATGAACCACCCAATCCTCTCCACCCCTTCAGTACTGGCCAGTGAACCACCTCAAAATCCTCCACTTCTCATGGACCCAGGCCAAACTCTTGGCTCCACCCCACATTTCCTCATCCTAACAGTCCTCATCTGCCTTTCCCTCACTTAACTCCTTTCTCATATCATCCTTCCATCCCTTGGACCGCACATTCTGAAACCCATCACAGCCCTTCATAGTCTCACCCTTCTTATCCTATCTTTAATCATGGCCATTGGTTGCACCTTATCCCTCATCTTGCACACACCTCACCTCCACCACATCATTTGCTTCCCTCCTCACATTTAACCATCTGAACCCCTCTTTTTCGGGTCCTACGTATTCAACCTATCAAAATTTCTAGAATTCATGGACACCCTTTTGATCGTTCTTAGCAGTTCAGTCCGACGGCTTACGTTCCTCCACGTGTACCACCATGCAACTGTGGTTGTTATGCGTTACTTGTGGCTTGCCACAGCCCAATCCTTGTTTCCTGAGGCTTTAATAACTAATGCAGTCGTGCTTGTGGTAATGTACTGCTACTATCTATCATGTGCAATTGGCGTTAGGCCTAAGTGGAAAAGATTGGTCACTGATTTCCAGATTCTTCAGTTTGTGTTTAGTTTTGGCATTTCGGGTTTGATGCTCTACTCCCACTTCACTGGCTTAGGGTGCTCCGGCATCCGGGGTTGGTGCTTTAATGCTGTTTCCAACGCTTTCCTTTTGGTCTTTTTTGTTGACTTTTATCGGAAGAGCTATGCCAAGAAGAAGAGTGTTGACGAGAAAGATAAATGGCTGTGATTTGGTGGGTTGATTTATTTTTTTGTTCTTTATTGGTTTTCTGTAGTTTTTAATTGGGTTTTACATTAAATCATTTTTTTCTATGGAATCTGCAATTTTTTATTGTATAATAGAAAGTTGGGACCCTCAAATTTGTTTAATAATTTAGTTGCGAGACTAGTTTATATATTGCATGAAAAAATAGATATGATGAGATGTTATTTGCTAGTTTATTATCTATGTTGCTCGTTAATGTGGTCCTATTAAGTTATTTTACATTTATATCACAAATTATATGCTCAATTTTACAGACCAAAAATAATTTAGTGTTAATTTTTTAATTTATCTTTTTATGTGAAAATATGAAATTAACGGTAATTTTATATTTTCAGCACAAATAAAGAGAGACACAACACAATCAAATTTATTAGCAAGAAGGAAACTTAAAATAAAAGATATCACTAGTTGATATGCTATTAATTATATTTTCATTTGTAAAATACAATATATCAATCAAAATGAAAGATAGAGAGAGTTTATGTTGAAACATTTATAAACTACTTGAGCATTCAAGTGCTTCTTTTAAGGGCACTAAGATGGAACAAAGGGTTTGGAGTGGTCTTTTAAAATCAAATCAATTATTTGTAAGTCAATTAATTTAATTAGCCTAACTTAATTAGTTTAATAATAAATAAAATTTAAAAAATATTATTAAAATAATTTAAAAAATTAAAGTATTAAAAATAAAAAATATGTTTGTAATACTAAAAATAAAAAATTTTAAAAATTAGTTGAATACCAATCAAATTTATCAGTGGTTCAATTTCTAATTTACTAAATAGATTAATTATTTTGAACTTCTAATGTTTGCTATATTTAATGAAATCATCTCTCATTTTTCAATATTATATTAAGTTATTCCTCAAGTTTGTCTCATTATACTAAAAAATTCTTCTAATATTAAAAAAGTCATTTTTCTATTAGTCAAAAATAATTTTTACATTTTATTAGATTGATTACTCTAAACTCATTGACACTTGTCATATGTAACTAAGTTGTCTTTCACATTTTAATATTTTACTAAATCATTTCTCATGTTTGTTCTATTACACTAAAAAAGTCTTTCAAACGTTCATATAAATTTAATAGAAAGACATTTTAGTGTAATTGAATAAATATGAGAAATAATTTAATATAATATTAAAAAAATAAAAGACGATCTAATTAAATATAACAAATGTCAGAGAGCTCAGAGTAATTAACATTTACCAAATCTAATTTTACTTATCTAATTTAATTTTCAAAATACTGATTTAAAGAGTACAGATTTTAGGTTATGATAATAAAGATTTAAAAAGACCCTCAAACGGTTTGAGTAGGCATTGATGATATCCATTATTAGTTGATTGAAAGTTGTTTGATAATATATTAGTCATCTTAAAAAACATAAGACCTTAGATTGAACACGGAACCAAATTATTATTTTTTTTTTGAAAAAAAAAAACAAAGGAGTAAAGTCCTTTAAGGATTAGCACATTCCCTTCCCCTTCAAAATCATGAGGCAACGAATCAAAACCATAATCAACCTCTCGCCTTCCACCAAAGATGATATTCACTATCAGATGAAGATCACTCATGTCATGAAAACTCAAATATCATTCCACAATTAAAGACTCCTCAGCATAATGTCATTTTCAGGTACCTTTGAAACGTGAGAAGTGCCCTTAATTTTTTTACGTACGAAGGGTAGTGTAATGTGCAGAGGACGTTTCCTTGCTTTCATGGGAATTGATCAAGTTGCCAAATGGGTGGTGATGGTAGGCCTAGTGCGGCCTCTTCTCCTTCGGCAATTTAGATGGTTCTGGTTTGGTTAACCTCAAGGTCTACTTGCTTGTTTGCTCTCTATGGGCCCAGACTTCAAATGGGCATTAGATAGTTTTACAGTCCACTTGCTGTTAATACAACATGTAGTCGGCCTTGGGCAGGGTTTAATATTTTTTTTATTACAGGCAAATTTTATTTGCAACTCTCTATTTTTTTTTACACTCATCTTAAAATTTGATAAATTATATTATTTATATATTCTAAATAAATTACTTCTTTCACCTTTATTACTTATATACAACTCTTTTATATTATTAAAATTTATCACACTCTATAAATTAAATAAAACTTATACAACCCTTTATATTATTAAATCTTATCAAACTATAAATTTTTTATTAAAACTTACCATATTTTATAAATTAATTAAAATAAAATATTTTTATTTTAAGTATCAATGGATTAAATTGCATCAATACTTTCTATTATGTATAATTGACGTAAATATCGATATGATTATGTTTAATGATAGAAAGTCTCATATATTGATCGTATTAAAGTATTTGCATCACTATGTCTTAATAATGTAAATATTGTCATGCTATAAATAATTAATTTAATAATAAATTATATTTAATTAATAATATTTGAATGTTTTTACAAATATAAAATTTTTTAAATATCACAAATGTTATTATAGGGTATTTATCTTTAATTAATGACTTGTTTTAATATAAAATATTTAGTGGTTATGTTAAAAATGCAATTGAAAATGAGAAAAAAGGATTGTAAAAATTAAAAGGGTAGAAGAGAAAAAGAAGGAAGTTGTGGGAAAAAAATTTTTAAATAAGAAGAAGTTATAAAAAGAAAAAGAGTGTAAAAAGAAAAAATAGAGAGTTGTAAATAAAATGTCCCTTTATTGCATCTTCATTCTCATAAACCTTTAGTTTGAATCCAAAATCTTTAATTTTAAATTTTGTTACCTTTTTATGCTTCCTTGTAGAAATGGTAATTGGTCAGATTGAGGCGCGTGTGAGAGATTATCCTCACTCTCAGTTCTGCCCTCTTACCAGGAGGCTTTTTTTCTTGTCCCATCAATATTCTTAGTGAAACAAATTTTTGTTATTTTCTATTATTTTTTAGAAAAATATAATTTATTAAATTATAAAATAAAAATATTTTATGCTATTAACTAATAAGTATATAAAAATATATAATTAAATATATAAAAGATTTAATTTACATCTAATAAATATAAAATTTATAAAAATATATTTAATTTTTAGGTCCCAGGGGAATTCATTTCGAAGATATTCATGAGACCCACAGAACCAGAAGTGTAATCCCCACCCCTTGTTCTACAGAGGAGAAAGGACAAAAATTTCCACTTCTTCCAGATGGATTCCTACGAGAAGCAGAAATTTTCTCATCATTGCCATCTTTGCTTCCTTAGCACCCTTGGTTATTTAAATCATATTTAATTTTAATATTTATTTTTAAATAATAATATCTTTATCACCAAACCTAAATAATTTTAAGTTTTATTTATTTCGTAAAAAATAATTTATTTATAAAAAATATTTATTGAGCTTAAAAGATATTTTTTTAATATATATTTAATAGATGTTTTTTTCGTATTTAGAATATATTAAAAAATAAAAAAAAATATGTATGAGTTTCAATAATCATTGGTAAGTGTCACCTTATCACTAATGAGTGTTGATTATCAAGTACAAGGGGTGATAATTAACATATATGAATTTATATAATTTACTTTTTATTTGTATGATTTTATTAACATCTAAAGAATAATTTTTTAAAAATAAAAAGTTGTTTTTCTTAATAATTTAGTTTTTAATTGATTAAAAATTATTTAATAAATTAATTTTTTAAAATATAACAAATATCAAAATATCAAAATATTTTAAAAAAATAATAAAGCTTTTAAAATATATTTCATATCAAAATATAAAAAAAATATCGCTCCCCAAACAAAGAGAAGCAACAATGAGCATTTACTTTTGTTTATTAATTTCAGCGTAAATTACAGATTTAGTATATAAACTTTTTAATTTTTTATATTGGGTGTCTAGATAATTTTTTGTTCAATCAAGTGTCTGAATTGATAAAATTGTTTTCAATGTAATATTTTCTCTGCTATGAATGAATAAAATTCGTAATTTTATTATGTCTATATGACCTAATACTAGATTTTGTAAATTATTTCAACTAATTATTCCAATTATTTTTCAAAATAGGAAATATCCTCCAATAGATACATAATTTTTTCACTTTAAATATAAAATTTGTTCATTTTTTATTTTACTTTTTGTATATGTTTGAATAAATTGTACAATGATAGAAACAAAATTTATTCAATATATATATATAAAGAAAAATAATAAATTATATATTTAGAATGAAGAAATTATGTATTTATATATAATTAGTTGAAATAATGTACAAAATCTTGTATCAGGTCAGATATATTTCTATTTGATAGAGATTGATTGTTTAGATTGAAAAAAAAATATCATATTAAAAATAATTTTACTAGTTCATACACTTAATTAAATAAAAAAAATATATAGACATCAAAATAGAAAAATTCAAAAACTAATCTGTTCAAATTATTCTGGCTAGGTATTTGCTATAGGATTATGATTGACAACTATGGACCAATTCTAACTAGAAGACGTGATCAATAAACAAGATGTACAAACCAATTTCCTTCCCCATGTGGGGGATATTTAAATGCAATGGACCAATCTACATCCATTAGGGTAATAGGGTTAATTGGATCAATACACATTGATTCGATATCGGCTTCTAAAAATAACAATAATATAGCCTTATTTATTTTTATCCTACCATTTTAAAACCAATATTTTTTTTTGAAGGATTTAAAACCAATATTTTTAAAATTGAATCAACTATATAGTTTATCAATTTTTAATTTAATATATTTAATTAATTTAATATTCAATTTAAAAATTGATCATAAAATAACATAAATTTAATTAAATCAATTCGATTAAAATTTTTCAAATTTAATCAATTTTGGTCAACTTTTTAATTCTTTAGTTGTAAGCTATAATCATATTAATTTATCGATTGATTTAAATTTTATCTGTCCAACGGCCATCTAAACCAATTTCCAAAAGAGTGTCTGGAACCTTTAATTATGAGAGTTCATGAGTCATTCCAACGGGGATTAATGCCATTATTTCAAGAGTCCATAACTTACTGACAGTGGGGTCATGTTAATATTTCACATCGTCAATCCATCATATCTAAAACCATGGTTTGATTAATCTTAGTCACTTTGCATGGGAAATTTTTGACTTAAAAACTAAAATAAAATAATAAAAATCATCAATTTAATTATTTAAAAATAAATTGATTAATCAATTAATTGAATAATTAATCAAAATTTATAAAATGTCTGATAACACAATTCATCATTTAAAATTAATATTTTAAATTTATTAAATTTATTTGATAATTTTATTTATTTATTATTAAAAAGTTCGGTTCAGTTAGAATTATTTTAAATTAATAAGTAAAAAATTTTAATTTAAAATTATCACGTGACAGACTCGGTCAGTAAATACTAAAATATTTTTATTAATATGATTTATATACACTTAATAACTTAACAAAATCTCCTTTAAAAAAATTCATTTAATATCCATTCAATAATTATAATTATCAAATGGATTAATTATATTCAATTCTTAATTTTTAGTTCATAATTAACAACCATATAATTAAAAACTTTCAACATTTAAATAATTTAATACTTAAAATTCAGTTCTCAAATT
The DNA here is from genome assembly GCA_949677035.1 of Omphalea diandra. NCBI lineage: Eukaryota > Viridiplantae > Streptophyta > Magnoliopsida > Malpighiales > Euphorbiaceae > Omphalea > Omphalea diandra. The sequence continues at coordinate 7,009 of CATIWR010341143.1, forward strand.
TTCAGCATTTAATTTTCAGTTTTATCAAATACCACTTTATATAAACTATATATTTTACAAAAAATATATGTTAATATTATATATTAAAGTATATGTTGTTGTCCTTTGGTGCCCTAGAAAGGAGGATTGAAGAAGGCAATGACAAGTAATAACAAATAAGAACAAGTGCGAAAATAATGAAGAATCAAGACAAGTAATTTATAGAGGTTTGACATAACCTGCCTATGTTCTCTCCTCTAATATTCTCATTAGAGCCTTTCACTATTTAAATAGTTTCCAGGTGTTATCAACTACTTTTACAATAGTAGTTTTTAGGGAATTACCAAATTGTTACAAGTAGACTTATAGGTGCTATAAGACCTTTTCCCAAAGTAGTTTACAAATACTACCTTAAACCTTTCATAAAATATGGTTTTAGATGTCCTAAAATCTCCAAACAAAAGGATTTCTCAAATGAAACTACAACTTAGAAAGTTGAGAAAAACTCTATCACTCAAGCAATAAACAATTCAGAATACACTTACAAGTTATGCTTGATTCGATTGTGAGTTTTGAGAGAGAGTCTGCAAGTTTGTTTTTCAAACTATGTTTTTAAAGATGGCTCTTACAAGTTTTGACAAAAATCTTCTCTTTTAAGCTAGTTCACTCTTGTTTCATCTCTTTTTTCAAAGATAACTTTCACTATAAAAGTACTCACTTTTTGAACGTTTTTTCATTTTGTTTCTATTGTGAGAAGGTCCTTTTATAGGAAAAGACATAGAACTAGTTGTTAGAAAGAAAGTTATCACTTCATGTCACTAGAGTAGACACTCAACGCCTATTGAAAATTTTTCACGCCTATTGTTCAGTCAACATCCAGGTGATTTGCAGACAAAATACAACTTTAACGGTCATTGGTACTATCGAAACATCCATTGAAACTAGTTTTTAGAGAGAGATTTGCCTATATGGTCCTCTTCTAACTTTCTTCTATTATTTATTCAACAACTCTTCAATGACTATTAATAATTCTTAACGTCTGTTGGAATTCAACTTCAACTTCTATTAAGATATGAACAACGTCCGTTGCAAGTTTTCAGGAAGATGTGAACTTAATGCTCTATTTTTCAAGATTTTTAATAGTACTTCAACGGTTGTTAGTGAACTTCCAATATTCGTTAAAAATGGTCTCAATGCCTATTGCATTTTTTAAAGTGTCTCATTGCGGGGTCCAAAGATCTTAGCTCTGCCTGGAAATGTCTCCAATGCCCTTGTCAAGATCTTGAGAATTTTGCTCAAATCAAGTCACTTGGTCTCAATGCCTATTGCGAAAATGCAACACCCGTTGGAATTGGATACTTCTAGTTTTCACCATAACTCCTCCAAATATCTTTGTTCAATAAATCAATGTACCGGTAAGATTTTACATAAACAACTTAGACAAAAATTAGTTTTTAGATGTGTTTGTAATCATCAAAATAAGATAGTTTCAATATATGTAATACACAATTAATTTGGTTAATTGTCATTCTTTAATAAAAAAATCAAAATCAAATCAAAAATTGAAAAATCCGATAAAAAAAAAAACTGAAATTGAAATCAGTGTTAGTGGTTAGTAGGTGCTTTGGGTAAGGTTTTAATTTGTTGATTTTTCTTCATCACACTATCTAATATCCCGAAAAGACATGAAGAAGACTCCCTAGCCATATCTGCATTGCCTTTAAACTCATCCACTGATCTTATTAGTTGTTATATCGCAAGGAGAATACCTCATGCCTGCATTAAGAATCAGCTCGCTCATATCTCCAACTCTAACCATATATATATATATATAAAGTATAATTTCATCATCATAATTTCCCCAACAAATCATTTCGTCTATCATTTTATAAAAGTTAATTTAAATATTTCTGTATTTTGATGTTTTATTAATTTTAATGTTAAATTTATATAAAATTATCATATTAAATTCTTTTTTTTCTCACCAACTCATCTAAAAAAAACTTAATTTTCACATTTCTCATATTCAGGTTTCATTTGTTCGCGGAAAATAATTTATCTAAGAAAAATTTTTTTGAATAATATATTTTCTATTGTTTGAAATATATTATAAAAATATTAATTTTCTTTTAATTTATAAGATTATAATAAATTTTAGATCATAAATATTTTATATTTATTTTATTTATTATTTAATATAAAAAATATATTAAAAATAAAATTTTTATGAGTCTTCCCTGTCACCGGTGAGCACTTCTAGCCAACAATGATTGATATGGGTATCAATAGTCAAAGATAACAAGTAATAATAAAAATATGTGTTTATCAAACTCCAGAAAATGACTTAGTTTTTTTTAACAACGAAAATTTTTTCTATTTATCAATTTTTTTGGATACACCAAAAAGTGAAAAATATGAAAATATTTTCCTGAAAAATGTTTTATACGAAACAAATTGAGCCTTAATCTTTAAAACTATTTAAATTTATTGTTTCACTTACTCTATACATGGATCAAAAGCAATCTAATGGGAATGGAAAGAAATCGAAAGTGAATTGATTATAATCATCTTTGGTTATTTAAATTTTTTAAGAAGGAAGGGGAATGATATTCTTGTATTCTCTTTTGAGAAGGTAAAATTGGTTATATCCTAATTTGGAATGTAATAAATTTCAACTCATGATAAAAATAATAATTTGTATGCATTCTCTTTTTATACTTGGAACATAAATTTTGTTATTTATATATTAATTTGATCATTTAATCTTTTAATATTTATTATTTGTTTCTCACTCATCCAAACAACATTAACATATTTCTCCATTTCTTTTTAATCAAATAAAAGTCAGTAATAATTTTCTCTTTACCTCTTTTTAACTCACTTCTCCTCTCCTTAAAATAGATTTTCTTTCTCTCTCCTTCTCACTGCCATGCACAATGTTAGAATGGATCCATCAATGGCAAAAGAACAAAACAAACTAAATTAACTAGTCGGTATTTCGTATTTCATGCGGTTTCATTTATAATTATTTATTTTAAACTTTGAATTTGTATAACATTATTATGAAATTTATTTTCTTGCATAATTTCTTCTTGATTCACTTCGTTAGGATTTGATTCGGATTTTATGAGTAATATTGATTTTATTAATGTCAGTGTTGAGTTATGTGAGTGGAAGTATGTTAATTCTATTGTAGAAATTGTGGTTCTGTTTTTACTTGAATCTAAGTTGTTTTTACAGTGATGTATCACTTTATGGTTTAATAATATTTAATACAATAGAATTGAAGGGTGAGTGGTTATTTAGTTTATTATTAAGGAGGTATTAAGTGATATATTTTTTAATTTGTTTGTTCATTATAATGAATTGTTGGTATTTTTGCATAAATTATTTTTTATCAATATAACGGACAAAATTTGTTGGTGTATATATATATATATTACAACGGTGAAGCCACTCATTAAATAAGGAGGCAATTGCGCCACTTAATTTTAAAAATTTTTATTTTAATTATTAATGAAAATAATAAAATTCATATTTGCCCTTTTTAGGAATTAACATTTGACTTTCTTATAGTTCACTTTTATGAAAAAAATAAAAAGAATATTTTAGACTTTGACTAACTATTATACTTATTGTCTTTAAAAAGACAACTAATATAATTATCTTTCATTCATTTAATTTTTGAATCACAAGATATAATTATTTAAAAAAAAATTATAAATTGATAGAGATAAAGAGAAATAGAAAAAGCCAAAGAATAAGTGAACTCTAAATCTATTTTGAGAATAAAGTGAGTAATTTTATTTTAATTTTTTTTTTTATCTTTAGCTAGTTTGATGTACTTATGTGATTTGTGAATACTCAAATTTAATTTTATAAATTGATTTTCTTTAAATTCAATTTAATTTTTCTTATAAATACACTTAATAAAAAAATGACAATGTTTCTATATCCCAATTTCATGATTGGATTATATTTCCTGAGTTGTCAAATGTTATAATTAAAGTTCTTCAAAAATAAATAAAAATAATAATAATAATAATAATAATAATAATAATAATAATAATAATAATTATTATTATTATTATTATTATTATTATTATTATTATTATTATTATATTTAGATAATTTTATAATTTTTTTAATTGATCACTTTTTGGATATTATTTGTTGTTCTTATTAATTTTTTAAAAAATTTTGAAATTAGGAAAAGGTATTTGAAGACAAAATTTATATATGAATCATTATCAACTACTCAAAAATAAAAAGCTCATAAGAAAAATATATTTCATTTTATTAATAATGAAATCATCATACATTGATATCAAAATACACAGACTCAAACAGAATAATTGTAATTTTTAATAAAAAAAGATATTAATAGACTGTTGTTAGAAATTATTTTATTATATAATCAATTTAAGTTGTTTGTGCTATATATTATATAAAACTTTTTATTTACAAAAAAAAATTTTCAATAAAATTTACCTCAATTTTAAATCCTGGCTTACCACTAATTGTTTAGATTGGTGAATTTCATATTGTCCTTACAATTAACCATCAATTCAATGGCTCTATATTAATTGATTTAGCTTTTTTCATTAGTCTATCTACATAAAATTTACAAAATTTTAAACTTTGGTTTTTACAAATCAATTTTATATAATTCATTTTGAACCTTATAAAAATTTAGGATACATTTAAATAAATCATTATTTTCAATAAATAAGTATTTGAATTTAAAAATATTTATTTTTTATTTAAAATACAAATTTAAATTCTCATACATGCGCCTATTCAAATCTTTCCTACATGCACTTGGATTCATAGGGAAACTCATAAATCATACTATATGAAAGAATAAGCATTTACTTGAATTTCAGGAAACATTAATACACTTTAAAAGTTATTGATTATAAATTTTAGAAATTTGTGCTTTAGGCTATGATAAACGTCCAAGTAGATGATAGAACTCGAATATCACTATAATAAAATTTTCTTCTCAATCTTAAAAAAAAAAAAAAAAAGAATTCTACAATAATATATGCATATAATATCATTATATAAAATTTTAAATTATAATAATATAGTATTATAATACAATACCATGTACGACATTATACTCTAAAAAAATATCAGAGAAATTCGTCTTGTTTCTTTTTCCATTATCATCTTTCATGTACAAGTTGTGAATTGCATATTGTAAGCGACAACAGCCATAAACTCCTAGTCTGAAAGCACTTAATAAGTCCTCCTGCCCACCTAATATCTTGTTCGTCTCCAACTGAGACCCAGATCGAGTTGTAACTGGCCTGCCCTCTGCATGCAGAAGTCGACCCAAGTAATTGAACATGTCATAAATGCAAACTAATAGAACAATGGAAACTTGAATGTGAAAACCAATCACCAATTAACGTTCAACAGTATTCATCAATGGGTTCGTACTTTGAGCCGCCCACATGCCTCTCCTTTTTTTATTCGAGCTTTTTAATTAGACAGTTTTTATGTTAGAAATATGTCTTTTTTTTTAATTTTTTTAAGTTTTATTTTTTATTTTATTAAATTAAGTTTAAATCTCATTTGCTAAATTTATTTTGATTTTTTTAATTTTTAAGGTTCCATCATATGCATTTTATTTTTTAATAATATATTTCTAATGTACTAAATTTATACATTTAAATATAAAATATATTATTTCTATATTTTATGGATATAATTATTTAATATTTATGTATTATTTTATTTTATTATTCTTATTGAAAATTATATTTTTTATAGAAATTTATTCTCTATTTATGAGAGTTTTTTTATTAGGTTTAACAATTTTTCAGGTTTTATTTTTTATAGTGAAATTCAATTTATCAATAATATTTGGGTTATCGAGCTCATTTAAAAGTCATGAAGTTAATTGTGATTCTAATGGTCACTGAATTGACATAAAGTCTTATAATTTTTAAATTAATATCTAATAAATTTTAATTTTAGAATTTATTTCTAGCAATAGTTTATTATTTTTCAATACAATATTTTGACAAGTAAATAATTAAGAATGGATAACTAAGTCAATTAAATAGAATTACCTAATATAATATGATTTGACTCAATAAAATTATAACCTCAGCGACATAATTTTCAGTTATATAATTTTCAGTCATATAACGATGAGCAAGAATCTTAGTCACTCCTATAAATATAACTCATACCAAATGTGCTTTATAACAGATATCTCACAGTCAAATTTTCTCTGTTAATTTCTCATACTAATTAATTTTATCAATTTGTTTGTCTAAAAAAAAGAATTCAGGTATCAATTCAAATGACAAAAAAAAAAAATCTTATTCTTTTTTCTCACCTTATTTCTTCTCTCTTTTGAGTCTCTCTTATTTGTACTAGTCAAGAATTATCACTAGTCATAATATTTTAAAAAATATTTTAAATGAGAGACGATTTAATTAAATATGACAAACAATAAGAGGTTTAAAGTAATTAACTCAATAAAATACAAATATCAATGTTAACCAAATTCTCTTTGACTAATGAAAAAATGATATTTTTAATGTCAAATGACTTTTTAGTATAATGAGATAAATGTGAGAGAAAACTTAATATAACATTAATAAGTATGGGACGATTTAGTTAAATATGACAAAAATCATGAGATTTAAATTAATTAACCCTATTTATTTTCCTGTAATTGTTTACTTCAAAATGAAAATCTTAGGTATTTTGGTAGGAATTTTGCAATGAAAATTTATTTTTCTATTACTTTTTTGAGTTTGAAATAAAAAATTTTAGATTTTTAGGTATATATTTAGGAAAAGATTAGTGACTGACATTAATTTAGTAATAAAAAATATTTTTCTATGATTTTTTAATTTCAAAGTGAACATTTTAGATTTTTGAGCGAAAATTTAATGATGGATTAGAAATGAATAAAATTCGTTATTGAAGTTTATGTCAATTTTTTAACATAAATCGGTGATAAAATATTGATGGCATTCTGATAGAAATTAGCGACGAATTATATTTGTCACTAAATAGCCAAAAAAATGCGCCACAAAATTTAGAAATAAAAGTTTTTGTCCTTAAATCTTTTTTGCTCAAAAATGAAAATCTTTAATTTTTGGGTGAAAATTTAGTGCCAAATTAGCTGCGGATATTTATCTAGTAACATATTAGAGATGACAATTTTTTATCTGTAATTTTACTCTAAAATAAAAATTTTAGATTTTTAGTAGAAATTTAACAATGAGCACAAATTTTGCGAAGCATTAATAATGGAAATATGTTTCCAATAACTTTTTTATTCTGAGATAAAAGTTTTAGAATTTCTGATGAGAATTTAGTGATTTATTGGTATAGACATCAATTTAGTGATGGATTAGCAACAATTTTTTTTTTTATATAACTTCATGGTTTCAAAATGAAAAATTTTAAATTTGTTGGATGGAAATTAACAATAGACATTAATTTAGTGATAGATTAATGATAAAAATTTATTTTGTATAATTTTTTTACTCAAAAATAAAAAATTTAGGTTTTTTGAATGAAAATGTAGTAACAAACAATATTTTAGCAATGGATTATAAACGGACATTTCTTTTTTTATAATTTTTAATTTTAAAATTTTTTAGATGAATTAATAAAATTTTTCAGTCCTAAAATTTTGTTGGCTCTAAATTAAATTTTAATTTTTTTAAGCAAGAATTTAGTGACAAAAATTTGTATTGCTGATTCTCTTTTTTTTCTGCGTTTCTCTATATTTCTTTTGTCATCTTTTCTTTTAATCTCTCTCCTTGCCTTCCTATTTCACGATCTCTGAGACCTGCGTCGTTATTATCACTTATTTATCGTCATCTCCGTCGACTCATTCATCATCACTGTCGCTCATTCAGCTCCACTGTCACTTCCACTACCTCTTCTGCTATCAGTAATACTACTGCTCTTTATCCATCATTTTATCATTGTCAATGCTTTTTGGCCACCACCTCCAATGTCACCACCTTCATCATCACCTTCTTTTTAAAATTTTTTTGTTAATTTTATAGTTTTTTTAGAGCATTTGAATTTAATTTAGTTAATCGAAACATATATAATTGTTAATGTGTAATTAAAAATTTTCTTTTGATTTCTATTTCATATTTATATTTAATTAATAATATATTGGCATTAAACTTTAAATAAATTGATAGAATATTAACATTGATATTTAGTTATTAATATAATAATCAATTTAATAATATAATGAATTTATTAATTAAATAAATTATGCTAAAATTTTATTTTTAAAATAAAATTTTGTGAAGGATTAGCAAAAAAAATTGAAAATTTTAATTTTAAAAATAAATTTAGTAATAAGAAATTTTAATTTTAATTTTAAAAAATAAACTTAGCAGTGGATTAAGATAAAATTTAAAATTTTTATTAATTTTATATTTTAAAAATAATTTAACAATAGAAAATTTCATCACTAAATTACCAACATATGGTATTTTTCAATCACTTCTTAGCCACAAGTATTTTAGCGGCAAAATTTTTAGATTTATTGATGAAAAATTTCAAGGATAAAATTAATTTTTTTTCATTTGTAGTGATATATGTGATGTAAAATTCTTTAAGATTACTCATTTTAAAAAAGATTTTATAAATATTTTTTTAATTTTAAAATAAAATATATTTATATGAAATTAATATCCATAATTTCATATAAATAAGAGAGTTACATAAATTCATGGAATAAATAATTTAATATAATAATAATAATTAATAGCTCTAACATAACTAACGACCTATGAACAAACATCTGCCCCAGAAATGAATAGTTTCTTAGCTGAATAAAGACTTAAAGACTGAATCAATAATAATGATAGCATATCCAATGCATGCATTTGTTTTTATATGTGAATTTATTTTATTTTTCTTTAATTAGACTTTGATTAGAGTAATCTATCATTCTATAATATTTATTTTATTTTTCACTGAATGTGAAATAGTCACTAATTTTCATTATATATCCTTAAATTTTTTATATTAAATATGATACTAAAGTTATTTTTAAACTAAAATAGAGATGGCAAAATGAGTGAAAACAGTGCAGGTTCTTTCTTATCCCCGCATTGCCGTTTTGATGGGAGAACTCGGTCGGCCTCAACTGAGATCCTATTTCAGATTTTCAAATTTTTTCTTTTCTAAATTATTTTTAATTTAATTATATTAAAATGTAGATAAAAATATTATGTATTAAACATTATAAACAAGAAACATGTAAATAGACACACAAATATCTCTAAAAAATTTTAAAATATAACATATAAATATATTTATAGTTCTTGTGGGATCTCGCAAGGTAGAGGGAAGGCACAAGTATACTCGCCATCTCTAGCTTATGGAAGAAAGAATGGAATTAATTCTCTACCTTTTCCAAGCAGAATTCTATAGAGAATAGAACATTTTATTATTATTTATAGTTGAAAAGTAATGAGTTCAAATTTTAATTACAGTTAAATTATATATATATATATATATATATATATATATATATATATATATATATATATATAAAATATAGTATAGCAATGAATTTGTTTTTGCTAAAATTAATCAATAATGAAATAGGAAGGAAAAATTTTTATTAATATTTTGCTTCTTGATAAAAAAAATTAGCTATAAATTTAATTTGTTGTCAATTTAATGATAAATTTCAATCCATTGCTAATTTAGCAATGAATTGGATACATTGTTAAATTTGTAATGGATTAAAATATATTATTAATTATATATATTTTAAAATATTAAAATATATCCATAGCTGATTACATCCATAGCTACTGATTTAAAGTATAATTTATTTCTGTGATAAAAAAAAAAAACTATGTAGCTAATTTTATTATTAAAAAGGATTCATGTTTGCAGTGCAAATACATAAAAAAAAAAAATCATAAACAAATACAAATACAAAAAGAGATAATCTATATATAAAGTAATAGGACTACATATATAAAATAAGTTAATGTAAGATTAAAAGAAAATCAATGTTAGGTCAAATACTTTACATTAAATGAACTAAATTAGATAAGTTGAATTTAAATTGAGTCAATTATAGATTAGGTCAAATTTATGTTACTTTTATTTTCAGGTAAGTTCAAGTCAAGTAATTTTAAATTGCAGGATTGAATTGAATCACTTGAAGATCTCAGATCAAATTAATAGATCAAGAAATAAGAATAAATTCAAGTTATTTTATATTATTTTTTAATTTTGAATTGAGTTAAATCATTTTTAATGTTAATTTTTTGAAAGTATTTTTTTATTTTAAATAATTTAAATCGAGTTAATTTAGTTGATCCACAAATTAAATCAAGATTAAATTAATTCAAAGATTAGATAATTTTTTTTTTAATTTTAAAATGATTCGGATATTTTCAAACTATGTCCAAATTGAGTTTTGCCACCTATGGTCATAATAATATATTTTGGTTAGGATAGTAAATGGAAATAAATGGAAAGGGACACATATTGAAGATGTCTGATGAGTTAGCCAGCTTGCACTCATCTCTCACATTAAAACTTAACTGCACTTCTTTTACACTTCCATACCTCCTCCCCCAACCTTCCCCTCTACTATCTCCCCCCCCCCCCCCCTTCCCTTTCCACTCATCCTCCTCAACCCGAATCTCCACAACCACCAGCAGTGGCCATTGGACCATGGACTTCATTTTCCAAATTGTCAAGCATTTTGTAGTGAACCACCTTAGCTCAAAGCCAGGTTTCACAACCGTCGAATATTGGCTAGTTAAACATCCAAATATTCACAACTTCGCATGGAAACAAGGCCAAACCCCATGTTCTTCTTTGCTTTTCCTTACACTCACTGTTATCTCCTACCTTTCCCTAACTTTCCTTCTCACCACCAACGCCAAACCCTCATGCAGCCCTCGGGTCCTCAAGAACCTTATTGCCATTCATAACATGGTCCTCCTCTCCCTTTCTTTTATCATGGCAATTGGTTGCTCTCTCTCAGTTATTCTCCTTGCACCAAACCTGAACTACATTGTTTGCTTCCCTAAAAAAACTCCACCAACAGGTCCTCTCTTTTTCTGGGCTTACATATTCTATCTTTCCAAGATATTTGAATTCATGGATACCCTTTTGATCATATTGAGCAACTCCATTAGAAGGTTAACTTTCCTCCATGTTTATCACCATGCAACTGTGGTGGTCATGTGTTACATCTCTTTGAACACTTCACAGTCTATGTTTCCTGGTGTTATAGTCGTTAATGCTATTGTGCATGTAATTATGTACTTCTACTACCTTCTTTGTGCTATCGGGAAACGTCCTAAGTGGAAAAAATTGGTCACAGATTGCCAGATTATTCAGTTCTTTTCAAGCTTTGGACTCATGGGTTGGATTTTCTACTACCATTTCACTGGTTCAGGTTGCTCTGGTATCTTGGGTTGGTGCTTTGATGCTGTTTTCATCACTTCTCTTTTGGTTTTGTTCCTTGACTTCCATTCTAAGAACTACTCTAAGAACAAGACCAAGGGCAACTAGGTTATTTCAATGGTCATATACAAATTTCATTGACCA